>MU187586.1:92600-105437 GCA_016904865.1 Pissodes strobi | reverse complement strand
ATTTCATTTTTCATTTTTTGCTTTTCTGACTTCTGGTTTTCTTTTCACATTTATTTTTATAGTTTTTAATTTTTCTCTTATTTTTTTCACCTCTTTAAATATGTTCTTGTTAGTTTCCTGTTATTTTTTATTTTTTGTCTTTTTGATTTCTTCCGATTCTCTTCACATTCGTTTCCTTTAATTTTTCTTATTTTTTTTTATTCACTGCTCTTTAAAAGAAAACTCCAGTATTAAATTTACATAAATAATCAATTTAAAAACCTGGAGCCCATGTTAATCAACTTTTGCTGGAAAGCAATTTCTCTGTTCTCGATTTTACCCTCGTCCGTCTTTCCATTTTTAATTGTTTGCTTTTCTTTTTGCATTTACTTTCAAGATTTTTAAATTTTTCTTTTTTTTCACTTTTTTTAAATATTTTCTGGTTAATATCATTTTCTCTTTTATGTTTGGACTTTCTGGTTTTTCCGCTTCTCTATCGACATTTGTTTCCTTCATTTTTTATTTTTCTTGTTTTTTTTTTAATTCAATGTTCTTTAAAAAAAGACTTTAAGGATAATCTTACATAATCAATATTTCTATGGATCCATGTCAGATTTTGCTAGAAAGGTTTTCTCGATTTTATTCTCGATTGTGTTTTTAATATCGCACCAATTTTTTTTCCTGTCATTTATTTCAAGTGTTGGCTTATTTTTACCTTAAGATGTAGTATGACGGGGCCAGTATTTTAAGTTTTCGTTTATACTAAAACTTAACTACGTTGCCAATTTTCGAGTTTAAGATTAAAAATAAATTACTCTCGACAATAAGCCCATAAATGACTAATTGTTAAATATAAATTAACCTTCGGTTAATTATAAATAAACATTCGTTTTCTACGTCCTCTAAGCTATAAACAAATCGGCAATTTTCGTGCCGTTTCACAATAAAATTAGTAGAATTAATTTTTTTGCATCATCCTTCCGCAATTTGTCGGCTTTGATATAATAATAGATAAATATAGCGTTTAAAAGGCAAACAAAAAAAAATAAACGGAACTAAAATTTAAACAATGTTTGCGTGTAATTGCAGCTAGTTTATTCGAATAGAATTTTTAGTGGTATATTTTTATATAAAACGTACGATTTTTCAGCAAAAAGCTTCATATAATATTTATTTTTGAGATTTCATCAGGACTCCGTTTTAGCTAGTGCTTAGTTAGTTCCCTTAGTTTTGATTAATTTGCGTCAGTTTTGGTTATATTCAGTTAGTTTGGGTTAGTCTGCGTTAGAATTGGTCAGTTGGGTTTGATATTTTTGAACTTTTAATTCTGTTGTATTTGAAAAAAATTAGTCCCATCGAGCTACAATTTTTTGGACCACCCTGCACGTTTAAAAATAATTTACTAAAATACGCAATTATTTTCAGGACTTTGCAATAAATCAGCTAATACAAGATATAATAAAGTTAGTTTGTGACTGTGCAAGAAAAAATTAAAATACCGAAAAGTCCAATATATTATGAGGTCATATGTATCATAAGGTATAGAATAAGGCGGCTTAATAAGCACTTTAAGCAAGTGACAGGTACTGGCAAAAATAATACTTACACTGAAATACCGAACGCGCACTACTTATTTTCGTGCTTATCGCAAGCAGTCTGTGTTAGGGCGTGGCACCTGTCATTATTTTTTACATCATCCGTCATTTTGTCATCTGGCTATTTTTAAGGAACGATATTGGCCATCCGTCAATCGAGTTTGTGCTCTGTCACTTGTCATCTCTGCGGCCTGGTATTTTCGAAAATGTCCTCGGTCGACTGGTAAGGATGATGAGGTCATAAAACTTTTAAAAACAATTTGGTCATATAATATTTAATTGATTAAGATGGTGAAAGTGTTTAGCACGTTTACATACGGGTTACGTTATGATAACTCAAATTGTGATTACTTAATTTTGATTTAATTATTCTAATTAACAAACAAATGAAAATTTAATTCCAAATGACTGATTCTGAAGGTATATATATATATTATTTATAATCGAATTTTCTGAAATATATTCAATAAATCGATTATAATAAAAATATTATAGTAGAATACAATAATATTATATTATTTTACAATATTATACTTCTTGTAATTCTCGCTTTTTACCTTTCTCTAGTACGTACCCATCCTTTCGAATATGGAAAAGTACGGAGACATATCTTCCGATTCCATTCTTATACCTATTCTTACGGCCCTTACTTTCTTTAGCAGGTATCCACACTTTCAAAAAACGAAAAGTAGGGAGACGTATTTTACGATCCCATCCGTATTACATGCAGTTTGCGGTTCCTTACTCTTTTTAGTACGTACTCACACTTTCGGAAAATAAAAGGAAGGGAGAAGTATCTTACGATCCCACTTATCCCCATTTTTAAGTTCCCTTACTTTCTTTAGCACGTACCCACACTTTCGAAAAACGAAAAGTATGGACACGTATTTTACGATCCCATTCATACGTCATGCAGTTCACGGTTCCTTACTCCTTTCGTACTTACTCACACTTTCGGAAAAGAAAGGTAAGGAGATGCATCTTACGATCTTATTATCTCCATTCGTACGGTCCCTTACCTTCTTTAGCAGGTACTCACATTTTCGGAAAACGAAAAGTATGGAGACTTATTATTTTACGATCCCATTCATACTTCATGCAGTCCACGTTTCTTTAATTTCTTTGGTACGTACTCACACTTTCGGTTAGAAAGAAATGATAAGACGTGTCTTACGATCCCAGACTTATCCCCATTTTTATGGTCCCTTACTTTCTTTAGCATAATATACCCACGCTTTCGAAAATCGAAAACTATGGACACGTATTTTACGATCCCATTCATACGTCATGCAGTTCACGGTTCCTTACTTCTTTCGTACGTGCTCACACTTTCGGAAAAGAAAGGTAAGGAGACGTATCTTACGATCTCAGACTTAACTCCATTCTTACGGTCCCTTACTTTCTTTAGCAGGTATCCACACTTTCAGAAAACGAAAAGTATGGAGACGTATTTTACGATCCCATCCATATTACATGCAGTTTGCGGTTCCTTACTTTTTTTAGTACGTACTCACACTTTCGGAAAAGAATAGGTAAGAAGACGTATCTTATGATCCCAGATTTATCCTCATTTTTAAGTTCCCTTACTTTCCTTAGCACATACCCACACTTTCGAAAAACGAAAAGTATGGAGACGGATTTTACGATCCCATTCATACGTCATGCAGTTCACGGTTGCTTACTTCTTTCGTACGTGCTCTCACTTTCGGAAAAGAAAGGTGAGGAGACGTATCTTACGATCTCAGACTTATCTCCATTCTTACGTTCCCTTACTTTCTTTAGCAGGTACCCACACTTTCGGAAAACGAAAAGTATGGAGACGTATTATTTTATGATCCCATTCATACTTCATGCAGTCGACGTTTCCCTAATTTCCTTAGTACGTACTCCCACTTGGTTAGAAAGAAATGATGTATCTTACGATCCCAGACATCCCCTTTTTTATGGTCCCTTACTTTCCTTAGCATATACCAACATTTTCGAAAAACAAAAAGTGGACACGTATTTGACGATCCTGTCTGTCTGTCTGTCTGTCTCTCTCTGTCTTGTTTTTTAATAATTAGTTCTATTTTCCTTATTTTTATTGTCATTATAAAAATGTTTCATGTTTTTGTTTTTTTATTAACTCTGTTTCTTAATATTGTTTTTCTTTAAAAATATTCGATTTCTTGCCGCTTTTCTTTAATAAACGAGTTTTTCTGATTTTTTTTCTAATAACAGCTTTTTATTTCTCTTTTCTTTAATAATTGTGTCTTATTTTTGTTTCCTTTGACACTTCCGATTGTGTTTTAAAAGGTCTATTTCCAAATTTTGTATTTTCTTTAAACATTCATTTTCGTTATTTTTGTTTTTCTTAATAATTATTTCCTTAATTTGTTTTTTATTTGTTTTTTTTTAATTTTAGCCTTTTATATTGTCGATGTTTAATAAATTAGTCGTGTTGTTTTTTTAATAATCTGTTTCTTATTTATATTTTTTCAATAACTAGCTCTATTGATTATTTTAGATTTTCATTCGTTATATTTAATAACTTATTTTAATTTTTTTCTTTTATAACTCAGCTTCATATATTTCGGATGTTCTAATAGCACAGTTCTAATTTTGCTTTCATTAATAAGTTATTTTCTCATTGTAGCATTTTTTCTCAATTTTATTTTCATTAAGAATTCTGTTTCTTGTTTTAGTTTTTTTTTGATAGCTCTGTTTCTTAATTTTGTTTCTCTTTAGAAACACCCGCTTACCTATTTTTGTTTTCTTTAATAATTCTTTTTTATATTTGTTTTTCTTTAACACTTCAGGTTCTTTTTTTTAATAGGCCTGTTTCTTCTTTAAACATTCATTTTTGTTATTTTTATTTGTTTTTATCTCAGTTTCTTATCTTGGCAATTTCTTAAATAAATTAGTCGTATTGTTTTCTTTAGTAATTTAATTCTTAGTTAGATTTTCTTTAATAATAGTTTAATAATTTTGTTTTCCTTTAAGTATTTGTTTTTGTTTAAGATTCGTTTGCTTATTTTAAGTTTTCATTAATAATCCGATCTCATTATTATTTTTCCTTTTAATAACTTTATTTCTTATCTTTCTTTATTTTTAATAACTTATTTTATTTCTTTCTTTTATAGCTCTGCTTCATCTATTTCATATGTTCTTTAATAAATTAGTTTTTGTGTTATGTTTGTTAATTTTTATTAGTTCAGTTCCTTAATATGCCCGGTTTTCTATTTATATATTTTGATTTTTTCGATTTTTTTATCTCAGCTTCTTTCTGTTTTCTTTAATAATTTTCTCATTTTTATTTTCCTTACCTAAATACGTTAGTTTCTTTTTATTTAACCGCTCTGTTTCTGAATTTAGTTTCTTCTTTAAAAGCTCACTTTCCTATTTTTATTTTTCTTTAATATTTCTTAAAGTGATATTTTTTAATAATTCAGTTTTTTATTCCAGCTTCTTATAATTGCGATTTTCATTAATAAATTACTTGTTTTTTTTTTCTCTAATAACTATGTCTCTTATTTTCTTTAATAACAGCTTAATTACCCCGATCCTGTTTGTTTTTTAAAATGTTCGGCTGCTTATTTTAGTTTTTCTTTATTAACTTTATATTTTTTCGTTTAATAATTGCTTCTTATTTTTCTTTTTCATTAATAGCTCCAATTTAAATTTTTTCCCTATATAACTCAGCTTTATATAATCATCATAAATAATTTTTTGTGTTTCTAATATTTTTATATTAATTTTTATTAATTCAGTGTTTAATTTTTCTCCATTTATATTTTTCTTTAATAATTCGGCTTTTATATTTGTATTCCTTTGAAGTTTTTATTTTAGTTTTTTTAATTATTCAGTTTCGTATTTTTGTTTCTTTATTATTTTCTTTTTTTTGTAAAAATCAGTTTTTTTTTCTTTAAGTATCTCAGATCGTTTTCAGTTACTATAGTTTTCAGATACTATAGTAGAAAATAGGCCTCCATAATATCATAGAAAAACTGGAAAATGAGCGAGTTTATTGCAAAATAAAATACAGCAATGCTCGCACAGCACCTGTCATATTTTTAAATATTGCAGTTTATTACACAAAGCATTCCTGCATATATACAAGATCAATGCCGAACACCAGCGTAGCATTCCTGCGTTTATGCGAAACTATTGATTTGTGGGTAGAGCCAAGTCAGTTCTGCATATATACAGAAATTGTTAACGCCCATTACGGATCAATTCCTGCACATACTCTCTCTCTCTCTCTCTCTAATATAGCTCAGACTCGGGATCGATCTACGTCATATGAGAAGAGATGATAAAGAAAGCACTTCAGTTAAAAACAATAACAACGGCTATTAGTCAAAGACTGAATGATAAAACATTAACAATGTCTATTGGTCAGAAACGTAATAAGATTATATTATACCCGATTATTAACGTGCGCATGCTTTCTCGATTTGAGGTATATTTTAGAATTGTTTATAGGTCTTTCGTCACTGTTTTATAAATGATTCTAATTAAAGCATCCAAAAATCTTTACGTTTAAAAGCAGACCCTTTCAATAATCGATTCAAGCATACAAGACCTGAGCAAGTAGAATTGAGTAACCGCAAATATGTTCTACTGCGAGATTTGCGCATGATCTAAAATAGAGCCGGGCGCGTTCCTACTTCTACGTAATGCTACAATTTAATAATAGAAACCGAGGTATTCTAATTAAGCACTGTACCGGCCAGAAAATGACAGAATACTTGATTGCTAATTAAATTTAAATTTCATCTAACATCCTACTATTAAAAATGTTATTTTCCATTTTTGCTATTTGAATTTTATTGAAATTTCAAAATAAGGGCGCACATAAGATTCATATCACGTATTAATCCCGTCACACAGTCCAACACCATATCTTTAATTAATTACGGAAACATCCAGCAATTTACATTCCAGTCTCTTTGTAGGATTCTTATATTTTAGTGTCCTTCGGAAAGAGTGAAGGTGGTCACACATGCTTGTCAACAATGTTCGCTCAAGATTTTTTACTTAAATTATCTCACGTCTGGACTACGGTGGACTCTTATTACAATGCATTCTATATCTATTTATTGGAGCAATTTGGATTTGTTGATGAAACTCTGTTTGGTCATGGTAACTATATAGAGCGTTCCTTATTATTGTTTAATTTTCTAGAGGAAACGGGGTTGATTAAGAGTTTTTAAAGTGCAAAAAGGGGGATGAAAACAACAGTGAAAACAAACTCGCTCTAAGTCATTTTGGGAGAGTTAACCATCCTTATTTTGTAATTTGTGGACATATATCATCTTGAAATGCCATCTTATTCTGGGTTTACTTGATTTTCTTCTCTTGATTAATGTTTTAAAATTTGACTGATATTAGAGATTACGGATATCATATAACACCAGACAACATAAGCTTCTGGATCTTTTCCATTCATCAGATGACGAGACTCATTAGAAATACACTAGGAGTAGAATTAATGATATGATCAAAAAATTATACGTTTCACAGATGTGGAAAAACTCAGGATAATAATTATTGTTATACCTACTTTATATCCAAAAATCTTCATAATCGGTGAAACACAATATGAAATAATTTTTAAAAGACAATTTCTACTTCCTCCGATTAGTATATACTCATATTTTCATGAATATCCATACCCTGATCAAAATCATCAATTTTCACGATAATGATGTAAGTGTAGAAATCTTTCCCCTCGATTTTGAGACTCGTGGGTTTAGGAGCATATTGGAAAACATGAAACTAATAAGTAGAAAATTTTTCGAAGAATATGAAAATCGTCTCACTTTAGTGAGGGAACAGCTTGATTTCCCGAAAATTCTATTTTCAAATCATCAAGAATTACTATTTTAATTTTTTCCAAATTTTGAAGGCACAACTCAACTGCTATTTTACAAGCATGATTTGCCATTTCATGTTTACAAACTAGCAGCTGTTTGATCATTTTTATGCGATTCTAAAAGCATTTCGCGACGATATCTCATCTGACACGCGCATTTTCAAGGGGAAAATGAGTGCGGCTTTTAAGTGCACTTAAATGGAACATAGGAAATAACACGTGCTAATGATTATTTAAAAAAAAATCCTGTCAAATAACCTTGAATTCCTCGTATCGATGACGCGATTCATTAGCAATGATAAACGAACAGGTACTCCGGAACAAACTTGAACAAAAAAAGCAGATGAGTAAGAACCCCGCGAGGTTACCACTATAAAAGAATCAAGTTAAACAAATAATGATACCAAGGTTATTATTTCGTCTTTTTATGGCGTCATACGAATATAGACAAACGAAGACGATCATCATCACCAGATTTAGAAGATTCATTGACTGCGTACGTATTAGGGATATAAAACAAAGCCTATCTATTTATTTTCTTTGAACACGCGCCAGATACATAAATACCTAATTAGAAGGATGATTGAGTAGATTCTGTAGATTATCACCATCGACTTGGACCCCAGACTATAGTAAAATTTTGGGACCTAATATGACTTTCGAAAAGGATAATTACCATAGGCGTTGATTCCACGGAGGCAATGAAGGCGATTTTTCAATATTTCCTTTTTTTCCGGATATCTCCGGGAATACTCGGAAATTTAAAAGTTTTTATGCGGCATATTATTAGGCACCTAAATGCGCAATTTTGCCATAAGTTGACTGATACTGTATCTCCTAGGATTTTCGAGTTCCCCATATATAGGCTCGAATTCAAGCCACCCTGTACAATGAGACGCCCTCTCTAAGTAGAAACTTGAAAATTGGGACAACACTTGGGGTTCAGATACCTTTACGGACAGTGGATTATTATTATTACCATTATTATTATTATTATTATTATTATTATTTGTCAGATTCTCTCCTTGTGAGAAAGTTCGGTGTACCAACCATCGGCTGTTAGCAAGATGGCGGCTTCTATTTTAATTCACAGGCAAATGCAGGAATTTTTTGACTAAGTTGCTTGTATTTAGGAGGACGGATTTCTGAATTTGGGTTAGTCTGGGTTAGTATAGTATAAGGGTGGATATTGAGCTGTTTGAGGTTTTGAGCGAGAGTTCTCGGTACTAAACCTGTTGTGGATATAACTATAGGCACGATAGTGACTTTATCTTGTAGCCACATTTTCTTGATCTCTTCAGCGAGTTCACCATATTTATTTAATTTCTCACCATAAGACTGCTGCAGATTATTGGTGTTGGGTATCGCAACATCAATGTGGAAGGTTTGCTTTTGCCTCTTCAGGATGAGTATAATATCAGGTCTATTGGCGAGGATGGTACAGTCAGTTATAACAGATCGATCCCAATACAATTTGCAATCCTCATTCTCCAGGACAGCTGATGGTGTACTCTCAATATGGAGTGCTGGTCGCCAGGAGATTGTGATGAAGAGCTAGTTTGAGATGTACCACGCTAACTCAGCTTTCGCTAGTAACGATTTAGCCTGATTATCAGGCTGGATTAACCTGGTGAAAAAACAATTCAGTTCCTCCCACTCAGGCTCCGTTCAGGAATTTGCGAGTTATATGGCATGTCTGTAGTATAACTACCTTCTGTGCGTATTCCATGATGTTCTGGGATAATCCGAGATCCTGAAGATTTTTAGGGAGATTCTTCGAAGTGATCCCTTCAGCCGAAATTACCAGTGGGATTGTGAAGACTTTAGTCAGCTGCCAGACGTTCTTCAGCTCTACTGCAAGTTTTTCGTATTTTGTGACTTTTTCTGTCTCAGTTCTTTTGGCGTTATGAGATAGCGGAACTATGTCAATGATAGTTCCAGTCTTTTTCTCCTTATCTATGATAGGTCTGTTGTAGTCCACCGTTTTATCCGGTATTATAGGCTTGTCCCAATACAGTACCGCTTTATCTGTTTCCAAGGCTGGTATTTGTAATACGGTGATTGTGACGTCCTAGGTATGCGCTATCTGCGAGTGATCTACAGCCTGCGATGATATGCTCTATAGATTCACCCACCGCCTCACACTTCCTACACTTGTCCTCTACGTCAAGTCTTAGACAATGTTTTTCATAGTTGCGAGTCCTGATAACTCTGTCCTGGATGGTCATGAAGAATCCTTCGGTTTCTGGGTACAAGTAACCAGTGCACAGCCATGCTAGTAAGGTCGGCTTATCGACGTTGTCCGCTTCAACGATTCTTGGAAACTTACCATGTAAGGCTTGTTCCTGCTTTGAGCTTACGTCGAACTCAAGATTCTGGTGTTGTAGATTCAGTGGCGTATATCCTCGATCCTCCTGGGCTGTTATTCGCATCAGACCATCTTCGGATCTTAAAAATTGTTGCCGTATGTTCTTCTCCTGGCTTCTGCACAACTTCTAGATGTTCATCATACCTCGACCGCCGCTTGCTCGGGAAAGGTATAGTCTCTTAACAAATGCATTGGTGTGCAGACATCGGAATTTGGTCATCAGTCGCCGGGATAGCCTGTCGAGTCCTTTTAGTTCTGCATCAGACTTCTTAAGAATACCAAAGGTGTAGGTTAAGACAAGCACTGCCCAGGTGTTCAGATCGGTGATCTGGTTCTTCGATGATAGTTTGGTGTTCAGAACCTTGAGTACCCTCTTCTTGTACTTCTCGGATAATATATTCTTCAGGTGCGTATGGCCGATATGTTGGTTCTGAGGCATTCCTAAATACTTCTCCGGGATGTAAGTTCTCGATATCCTGGTATTGATCTTCATGGATTTCCATTTCCTCTTTTGATGTTGATGATGGCGCATTTGTCAAGTCCAAATGACATGTTTATGTACCCGCTGAAGGTCTTAACGGTGTTAATTATAGAGTGCAATCCAGTCTGGTTCTCTGCAAAGAGCTTTAGGTCATCCATGTACAATAGATGGGATAACTTCCGCCCGTTCCTGATGTTAAGTCTGTATCCAATATTCGTGTTGTTCAGTAGCGTAGAGAGAGGGTTCAGAGCCAGACAGAACCACACAGGTGATAGATTCTCCTTGAAAAATACCTCTAGATATCTTGACTTTACCAGCGTTGTTGTTGTTGACAAGTATATTGGTCCGCCAGGTGCTCATGAGATGTTGGAGCACCCCTCTCACTTTCAGGCAAATCTTGTAAATCTCCAGTACCTTCATCAGCCAATCATGAGAGACCGAATCGAAGGCCTTGCGGTAGTCAATATAGCACACATTGAGGTCTCTCTTCCTAGTCTGAACCTGTTTTATAACCACTGCATCTATGGAAAGTTGATGTTTGCACCCGGCTGATCCTCGTATACAACAGTATGTTGTTTGTAGCGCAGTATTCATATATTCGGTTGTTGAGCAGTGATGTGAAGAGTTTGTATACTATCGACAGGCACGTGATTGGTCTATGGTTGCTCGGTATAGCGGGGTCGCCATTCTTGAACAGCATGTAAATGTTTCCCTCTGTAAGAAACTTGGGAAATTTTGAGGGATCGTCCAATGCTTCCATAAAACATCGAGCAAGGCTTTGGAACAATTTGCTCTTGGTGGATCGTGTTGTCTACTTCCAACTCGACACGCGTTAGCCAACCTCTCTTAGTTATGATGTTTTTCCGGTCAGCGATATTCTGTTCTGTCACTTGCAGTTTTGGGTGTCTTCGGGAGAATTCGGCGTGAAGGGAATGTCTCCATCCTGGGAGTGGACTGTCGTTGCTCTGGTTGACATAATAATCAGAGTTTAACTCGCGGCTCCACTTAATACGTCCAGTGCGTGCTCTCCTGCGGGCAGTCCTCCTTACGGGGGGCCAGCCAGCAGGTAGAGGGGGCTCTTGTTCTTTTGCCGAATAGTCTGATTCTACTCCTTATTGAAGTTTTTGGACTGTTGCTTTTTGGGCTCCAGACATGCCTTGGCGATCCCCAGGTAGCGGCCTTTTTCCGAGGCTTCGACGTGACTCCATTCTCATGGGTGTTCTCTTTTGATTCAGGTTTCCCTAGGGGTGAGATAACCGCCTACATCATTTTCCTTCTGTGTTCTCCCGGTGCGAGGAAGGAAAATACTAGGGACACCAGTCAAGCTCAATGAAGGGATAAGGTAGTAAGAAGTGCAAGGAAAATGTTTCCTCTCATTCGCATAGACTTAGTCATAAACATATAGATGTTGTGTTGAGCTAGAAGCAGGCGTTGAAATTGTTATCACTGCATTCAAAAATAGAATGATTAGTTATAGACTTTCTATCAAGTTACATCCTATGGATGTGATGTTATATTTGGAGGAACTTAAACCTAAAATTATTCGTTTAATAGAAAAGGGCCTTTCATACCATTTAAATCTTAAAGTAAATATGGAATTATTTGGATTATATCTATTAGCATATCCAGCATATCCAGTGTAGATCGTTTAAGTCAATGAAGCCAGACTCCCAAAGTAAACCATGGTGGTTATTTTCTAAATATGTAACTACTTTCAGATCTTCTTCTCTCAATAGCTGCTTGCAATAAGGTGGCTTGAATAGTAAATTACAAATTCGTTCTCCATCATAGATAGTAAGCTCTTTAGGAATAAATCCTCCTGAGCATGGGAAACCTTATATATCGATAGAAACTATTTTCTGCTCAGACATTTTTCACAGTACGTTATTAGGCTAGGTATTATACGATACTAAAAACGTTTATGATTGCTCTGATGTTAAATAATTGTTACATAGACAAGGATTCGAATCGGAGCATCCGATGATGGCCGTGTCTGTCTTAAATATGACGTAGCCCAGGTCGGCTATGTTTGTCACTGTGCAAGTCGTCAACTATCATTTTCAACCGTCATTTGTCAAACGTCAAATGTCCGATACCACGCCTTAAATATGATGTAGCCCACGTGAGCTATTTTTATTCTACATAAGTCATCAACTGTCATTTGTCAGCTGTCATCTGTCACTTGTCATCTGTCAACTATCTAATGCCACGCCTTAAAAATGGCGTCGCCCACGTGGACGATTTTTGCTACTGCGCACCTCCTCCGCGGCGGAGGATGCAGAACCCCCATACTATACCTATTAAGTATGGCTGTTTGGGACGTGTGATTCTGGGTTAAAAAGAAGTAGGGATTAGGTCAGCGCCATTAGGTCATAAAAATATTTTTAACTTCCAAAACCTGTGAAGCTTCCACTGAAAATTGACATCGCAGCGCCCTAAAATTCATAGCTCGTCTTAAAGTGCCTTTAGACACCTCCGGTTTGGACTGTTTCGAAGCAGAATGATGCCTCTGCAATATACTATCGAGTGATTTAGTTTGGTTTCTTAAAAATATTTT
>MU187586.1:57622-72419 GCA_016904865.1 Pissodes strobi | reverse complement strand
TATATATATATATATACAATTTTTGTCGCAAAAATATCGGAGTTCCAAATGCGGATCCGCCACCAATGAACACATAAGATAATCTATAAATCAGCACGTTACATTGTGTTAGGATCCTGTTTTTATTGTCTCATAAATCTGACATTGATCAATAACAGATTCTTTAAAGCAATTTTGAAATACCAGTTTTATCGAAACAATATCTTTGAGAATATTTAATTCATGATTCGAGACGTAATTATATGAAAAAAACAAGATAGAGTTCGGTTCAAATAAAGACATGCCGGGAGCAGCATGTTTGTTGTTGGTTTTGTAGCCTGTTTTGTATTTTCTAGAGGCGCTCAAAGTTGAGCTAAAAAACTGTAAAAAAACTGTACTTACTTAAAAAAAATCATATTTCATAAACTAATGGTTTCTATAGAAAACGGTGATCATATTCGAATTCAGCGTGTTCGAATGTATAAGTATCGGATCAGAAAATGTCATTATTTCAGAAAATTTAAAAAATCGATTTGTCGATATAAAATTTTTGGTGCCTTCCTTCAGAAAATCGAAAAAAAATTAAAATCGATGAAAATGTGTTTACTAATTAACTTGATAGCGTAGATGGCAAAAAAAATATCAGTTTTTCTCTAGTCAATCTGGATATCCAGTTTTTCACCAAAATGTCACGAAAAAAGGGGCAAAAACTGCAAACCCTCAATAAATCGCCATTTAAAAATATAACCAAATACGACAAAAAACTGCGGTTTTCACTGTTTGATAGAGCATGGACAAGGAAAGAGCGTCCACGAGCATAATAGTATCTAAAAATCAGAAAACGGTGAACAAAAAAAAACACTATTGCCGGCGTCGTCCCCTGGAAACATCTTTTATTAGACGGCCAATACTTCCACCACCGGCACCGAACCGAATCAATTCACATCTTAGAGCGACATCAAGGGTTTTAGTCAGAACCGACTTTGACGATGACATCCATAAATATAGAGAATATTACGACTGATAAAGGGGAAATAGTAAATATTATCCGAGTTCTGCAAAATCAACAAATGCGATAATATGTGCATTCAAGAGACACACAGAGACAACGCGCAAAAACAACCCAATATCCCTGGCATGCGGCCGGTCATTGAACTTCCCCACAATAAGTACGGGAGTACAATCTTTATAAAACCTAACATAGAAATAACCCCAGTCGGGTCATCAAACATAAACAATATCCAAATACTAACAGTGGAGATTGGAAATTACACTGTCACCTCCGTTTACAAGCCCCCAGCGGAAACTCTCATTTCTACACCACCATCAAATTTCGACTCCCAGAATATTAAATTTGTCCTGGGTGATTTTAATAGTCATAGCCCAGCCTGGGGCTATAGAGAATAGAACACAAACGGAAATCTGGTATAAGAATGGGCATAAACATATGACCTTACTCTTATCCACGATACCAAACTCTCACACTCTTTCCATAGCAATATCTGGAAACGTGGATATAACCCTGATATATGTTTCACTAGCCACACTTTGGAAGGCCAATGTATTAAAAGAGTATATGATCCCGTGCCTAAAAGTCAACACAGACCAATAGGAATGGATGTATATGCGGCCGTCAAATCACCAACTATTCCATTTAGGCGTCGCGTCGGTTTAATTTTAAAAAAGCTAATTGGCAAGATTTCTCAAACCAGAGAACTACGAACGATTTATTGAACAGGTGAGGTTAGTGTCAAGAAATACCATCCCAAGGGGATGTAGACAACAGCAAGCGGGCTTCAGGCCGAGAAAATCATATACAGGACAGGTCTTAGCCTTTACTGAACGTATTGAGAGGGGATACGAGCAAAAGCTGATCATTGGAGTCGCTCTTGTAGACTTGACCGCCGCATACGATACCATCAACCACAAACACCTCCTGACTAAACTATATGTAACAATTAAGGACTACAACCTAGTGAGGGTAATTGGGACAATGATGCAGAATCGACGATTTTACGTCACGCTGTGTAATAAAAAGAGCAGGTGAAGAAGTCAAGAAAATGGACTGTCCCGAGGCAGCGTCTTGGCGCCAACACTATTCAATATCTATACGAACCACCAACCACTCCCTGCATACTCAAAACATTTTCTCTATGCTGATGATCTGGCCATAGCTGTGCAGGACACCACCTTTCAAAGCGTCGAGCAGAAACTGAAAGGAGCACTCGATAGTATTCTATAGCGGAAATGACCAAGGACGACACCAGTTCGGAACGGCTTTTATTGTTAGAGACGCCCTGGCTCAAACAGTATAGAGTTTAGACCAGTTAACAAGCGGCTTTGCTACATAAGATTAAAAGAACAGTGGTACAACTATCCCGTATGTTCTGTCCACGCCCCGACAGATGAAAAGGACGAACTAACGAAAGACAACTTTTATAACGATTTGGAAAATCTTATATCCAATATACCAAAACACGATATGCTGGTTCTACTGGGAGATTTCAATGCGGAAATTGGCATAGAAGAAGCATACCAAACAACCATAGGTAAACACAGCCTCCATCAAACCAGTAACATCAATGGAATTAGACTTATAGATCTCGCAGCGAGCTACAACTTTCTAATCAAGTCTACCATGTTTTAACAGAAAAACATTCACAAGGAAGCCTGGATATAAAATGACAAAATAACAAGAAACCAAATAGACCATGTCTTAATAGACGCAAGACATAGTAGTAACTGCCTAGACGTCAGAAGTAGGGGGAGCAGACTCAGACATTGACCACTTTCTGGTTTGAACAAAGATTAGAGTAAGAATCTCCACCCAACCAAACACGAAAAAAAAGATCAACATAAATTGGAATACGGAAAAACTAAAGACAGAACAAACACAGGAAATATACCAGAAATAAATTACTGAAGAAATAAAAGATGCGCAACGGGGATACAACGTAAACGAGCTCTGGAAGAACATCCAAGAAATAGTAACTAAGGTGACCAGTCAAGTGCTCGATAAAAAGAGAAATCAAAGAAAGAAGTGGTATGATGACGATTGTAAAACAGCGACGGAAAGACGAAATATGACCAGGAAAAAATGCTTTATCACCCAACAGCACCTAACATAGAAGGGTATAAACAACAAAGACCTGAAGCCCCCAGAATAATAAAAAAGAAAAAGAGAGACCACCATTTGAATACAATAAAAGAAATGGAGGAAAACAGACAAAACAACAGAATAAAAGAATACTTTCAGGGAATAACAAAGCATAAAACAGGATATCAACCCAGAACTGAAACCTTCCTCTCAACAAACAACGGACAATTGATAACCAACGAAAGAGATATCCTAAACACATGGAGGAACTACTTGTGCGAACTACTCAACGAAGAGGTTAATACAGATACGACACCCATAAGCATATCGATAGCTGAAATACAGATACTAGCCCCAATATATGAAGAAACAGTCAAAGCCATAAAGAAACTAAAAAACAACAAAGCTGCTGGTAGCGACTGCATACCTGCCGAGTGTATAAAATATGGTGGAGAAACACTGCATATGGTCATACATAAACATTTGGAACACCGAAATGCTACCATAACCATAGAAGGAAGGTGTTACAGTCTCTATCCATAAAAAAGGAGACAAAAAGAAATGCTCAAACTATCGTGGAATAACTGCTAAATACATGCTATAAGGTCCTCTCCAATAACCTGTGGGAGAGAATTGAACCATATACTGAGAAGATAGTCGGGGACTACCAGTGCGGGTTTAGACCTAAAAGGTCCACCATAAACCAAATTTTCACCATTAGACAAATAATGGAGAAATGCTGGAAATTTGACAGGAAACTCCACCAGATATTTATTGGTTTCAAACAGGCATTCGACAGAGTATGTAGAGCAAAGTTGTGGGAAGCAATGCAAGAACTGGGCTTTCCAAAAAAGCTGATTTCCCTGGTAAAGATGTGTACAGAGGATACAAGATGCAAGATAAGGGTGGGACAGAGCTACTCTGATTTCTTTGATATCAACAATGGTTATAAACAGAGCGACTCGATTTCACCCCAACTCTTCAACATAGCCCTAGAATATACACTTAGGAAAGCCAAGATTGAGACACCAACGGCCATATTTCACCAGGAAGGACCCAACCTACTACTGGTATTCGCAGAAGATGTGGACATAATTGGCAACAGCAGGATTAATCTTAAAGACGCCTTCCTAAGGTTCGAAAAGGAAACAGAAACATTAGGCCTCAAAATAGGTGAGGACGAGACCAAATATATGTACCTCAGTAGGAATGTTCGTAACAGAGACAAAATAGGGCAAAACTTCTCGATTGAAGGCTACAATTTCGAGCGGGCAAGATAATTTAAATAACTAGGCACGAACATAAGTCAACATAACGACATTACAGAGGAAATAAATAACAGGATACAAGCCGGAAACAGATGCCTTTTTGCCCTCTAGGGTTTAATGAAATCAAGGGAACTTACCAGAAAAACCATACAAGACAGACCAGGCGAGACCAGGACACTAACCGCTGCAAACGAAGATCGACTCAAGATATTCGAAAGACGAGTGCTGAGGAGAATATTTGGTGCAACTAGAGAAGAAACAACAGGAATATACCGTATAAAAATGAAGGAATGGTAAAGCTTGTGTGGGAAACAGCTCCACAAAGAAAACGTCCTATAGGTCAACCTCGGCTTAGATGGAGAGACAACATCGCAAAAGATCTAAGAGCCATGAACTTACAAGATGGACTGGAAATTATGCTGGACAGATAAAGATGGAAACGTGTGGTGGAGTCGGCGAAAATCCATCAGGGGTTGTAAAGCCAGATATGATGATGAAACCCTTCGGTTCTAAGAACGACCGCGCGGGCTCTGTGTTTTTCGACAGAAGGATGCGCTTGCCCCGTATGCAATAGATCGAGTCCTGCAAAACATGTTGATGTTGCTTTAAATGAAACGTGCCGAATAGTAACTGAGTGTATGAAAGTTATAAACCTCCCCCGACTCTACAGAGCCGTGGTTTCGCAGCCCCATCACACCGCCGCAAAATGGTTGAACACACTGAGAAGTTCAAACAGATGTCCGACGAGCGTCACCCGCTTTTTGGTGAGTTCCAGCGACCCAGCAGACTCCGATCTCGAAAAGGTTTTATAAAAGTGGTTTCGGAGGACCCACCTCTTGAATATCCACTTAAAGAAGAAGACCCCACCGACCGACACCTTGATTGGGTCACCTGGAAATCCCTCAACCGCATCATAACAGAAGTTGCCCCTGTTAAGACCAATAAAGCTAAGTGGGGACTAATCAACAACGAGAACATTTACGGTGAATGCAGCGAAACCCAAAACATGGAGTACCGGCTGTCATGCAGACGTTGTCCTCATACCTGCACCCTGGATGATTTATGGAACGCCAAATAAAATGCCATTGAAGTTAGCCGGTACTGGGCAAAAGAATTTTGAATGTACATACGGTCCGGACACGAAAAAGTAAGGAGAGCAGAAATGACTCTATAAATCGTGAAATTTTCTTGTAGCGTGTTTTGTATTTTTCACAGGCACTCAAATTTGAGCTAAAAATTGTAAAAAATCGTATTAATTTTTCTTTTTAATTCATATTTCGAAAACTAACCGTTCCTATAGAAAACGGTGATCATTTTCGAATTCAGCGGGTTGATGGAAAGTATAAGTATCGATCCAGAAAATATCATTTTCTAGAAAATTTTGAAATCGATTTGTCGATATAAAATTTTCGTTACCTTCCTTCCAAAAATCGAAAGAAATTAATATCGATGAAAAATGTGTTTGCTAACTAACTTGCTAGCGTAGAAAACGAAAAAATATCAGTTTTTCTCTAGTCGATCTTAATGTCCAGTTTTTCATAAAAATTTCGGGAAAAAAAGTTCAAAATTGCTGTTGCTGTTAAGAGTTTAGCTAAAAATTGTAAAAAAATTACATTTCGAAAACTAATCGTTTCTATAGAAAACGGTGATCATATTCGAATTCAGCGTGTTCGAAAGTATAAGTATCGTATCAGTATCAGAAAATGGTATTTTTCCAGAAAATTTAAAAAATCGATTTGTTGAAAGTTCTTACGCATCTTCAGAAAAAACTGTGCTCTCTGTGCTTCAACACATACACTTCTTTATAGTCCCAGGCAACAAAGCCTTTAACACTACAAAGCCCTAAATCTTCTTTACATTTATTGATTCTTCTTTCAAGATCCTAAGGAATTATTTTTTTTATTATTTACACGTTGATAGCCAAAATTCAAAATCTGATGTTGATAAGGTTTGGTGTGCGCCTGTGGGCCGAGGTAAGCCGGTCTTGTCGACACTATCTGCCTACCAGTTCAGGCGACGCGTTCGGAAATACGGCGTTACTGGGCTGACATTTTGAGGCCGCATATTGTTAATTAGTATTAGATATCACAAGTACGGTATAGAGTCTTTCATAACTGGAATGGTCCACTGTCTTCGTCAGGTGAGTTGTCTTTTGCGCCTACACATCTCTAACTTTAAATGTTCTATTAACCTTATTCACTCCGATGTCGATACGATCTCCCTAACGCTGCTATATTCAAATTCAACGTTCTTACTCCCGAGGTACCCCAAAGAGTAAAAATACCACCAATCTCAGTGGATTCGACCCTGTCCCCGGGTAGATACAACAAAAGAAACTGAAAATATCATGACCGATTCCGGTTTCTTGACTTGGCTGTACGAACTACCTTGACATTTTATGGACTGGAACTGCAATTTGTCCGATACCGTCTCAATTGCTATGCCTACCGTACAATTAAACGTCTATAGACCGGTGACTAAGATAGGTGCTTTTTTTTTAATCGCATTTAATTATAGTAGTAAATATTGTATATTATGCAAAACAGACTGCCTGCATTTAGCCTGACACTCACAGGAATTGCATGATATTTTTATCCCTAAATGCCCGATTATAATTAGAAGTGGCAATGCTTATCCTTATACCCAAAAGCCATATCCGAGAGGCTTGTAATGAACCATTCATGAGTTATCGCACAAATTCATCTGAAAGAAAACAATTTGACCAAAAACTTAATATAGTTACATTGTACCTGATTACGAGAGTACACATGTCTTTCAGTTGGCGTATACTCTGAATTGGTCTTGGTTACTGTATATAAAAAAACTTTTTTAAGAGTTCTGTTCTGTTGAGACATACTCAAAAATTTTTCTAGCATTCATCTAAATTTGCACTGAGGTCCTCAGGGTCTTTATTATTCTCACCCTGTTTTATAATCAGCTAATATGGCGTTTCATAACGAACGCCTTTCATGATCCGAGTTTTATTTTCCATGTTTCCCTTCTGTGCCCTCGTACAATGTCAACTCGTGTTCTAACGACTATTTTTTTTTTGGCCTCATACATAAACAGATGCAAATGAGTCACGTCCGTTTCTAAGATTATATTCTGAGGAGTGCAATGCACTTGGAAAATAAAGGCAAAAGAGCCGAGTAAAACGTCGCTATAAATACTCTTTCTCATAAGGAAAACACTGCGAACGAATGTCCTTTGGCTATGCCAATAATGCTTATCACAAATTGCTATAGTAATATCAAAGTATATGTAAACTAGTAAGTTCACTCAGCGGTAAATCCTTTGACGTGATTCAGCCACATTCTTTTATATCAAGTGACAACTGAAGATGACCGATGCGCTGCGTAAGTGTCCGATTTATTCGCGTGGCTTTCTCTAGTCAGAGATGTATTCAGGAGATTGTAAGGACTCGTACCGAAAGACCTACTGAATGCCGGCCGGTTGAAAAATCAAGTGAAACTGAGCAAAGTTGTAAAAATATTTTCATAGAAGGAAATTGAAAAAAAATTTGCTATACGTTTGTCATTTTTAGGTGATACCACTGTTGCTATCTCAGAATCTAACAAGAATTTAACAACACTGCAAATCGATCTTGAAAAGGCATCAATAATGGCAACTTTCTAATTTAATCAACTTTGTAGCTTTGACCGTTTCAAAGATATCAATAATAGGGGAATTACCCAAAATTTATTTAAAAATATATAATAATATAATACTTCGGAATCTCATTTTTACTACACTTCTTTGATTTCATTAGTGATTTTTCAAGGCCACGTTACATGGTTTATGTTTTCGTCTCGCGTTACGGCATTTTTGTATCGTTGATTGGACGACTAACCAAAACTAACCAAATCTATCAAAATTGATTGTACCGTATCGGTACCGGCACCGGTTCAAATGACTACAATAAGCTGAGACTAAGTGAAACTAACCAAAACTTGATTCGACGGTTAACCAAAACTAACAAAATCTATTAAAATTGATTATAACGTATAGTAACGGGATCAAATTACTAAAATAAATTGATACTAACTGAAACTAACCGAAAGTTGATTGGAGGAATAACCCAAACTAACCAAATCTATTAAAATTGATTATAACGTATCGGAACAGATTCAAATAATTAAAATAAGTTGAGACTAAATGAAACGAACCGAAAGTTGTTGACGAATAACCCAAACTAACCAAATCTGTTAGAATTGATTTTAATGTATTCTGAAAAGCTTGAAATGACTAAAATAAGTTGAAAATAAGTGTAGCTAACCGAGAGTTGATTGAACTACTATCCCAAACTAACCAAATCTATCAAAATTGATTATAACGTATCGGATGACTAAAATAAGTTGGGAATAAGTGAAACTAAACGAAAGTTGAATCGACAACTAACCCAAACTAACCAAATCTATTAAAATTGATTATAACGCATCGGAATCGGTTCAACTGATTGAAATAGTTAAGACTAAGTGAAACAAACCGAAAGTTGAATCGAGGACTAACCTAAACTAACCAAATCTATTAAAATTGATTACAATGTATCGGAACCGCATTAAATGGCTAAAATAACTTAAGAATAAGTGAAACTAACCGAAAGTTGGATCGACGACTAACCCAAACTAACCAAATCTATTAATATTGATTATAACATATTGGAACCGATTTAAATGATTGAAATAAGTTGAGAAAAAGTGAAACTATCCGAAAGTTGAATCGACGGCTAGACCAAAGTAACCAAATCTACTAAAATTTATTATAAAGTATCTGAACCGGTTCTAATGACTAAAATAGGTTGAGACTAAGTGAAACTAACCAAAAGTTGATTGACCGATTAACCGGATTAGGTTTGTTAGTTCGGGTTAATCGTCGATTCAACTTTCGGTTAGTTTCACTTAGTCTCAATATATTTCAATCATTTGAACCGGTTCTAAGACGTTATAATCAATTTTAATAGATGTTATTAGTTGGGTTAGTCACCAAATCAACTTTCGGTTAGTTTCTCTTAGCCTTAACTTATTTTAGATATTTGAACCGGTTCCGATACGTTATAAACAATTTTTATAGATTTGGTTACTTTGGATTAGTCATCCAATCAACTTGCGTTAAACTTCACGTAGTTTCATTTTATTTTAGTCATTTGAACCGGTTCGGATACGTTATAATCAATTTTAATAGGTTTGGCTAGCTTGGGTTAGTTGTTGATTCATCTTTCGGTTAGTTTAACTTATTCTCAACTTATTTTAGTTATTTAAAGCGGTTCCGATACGTTATAATAAATCCTAATAGATTTGGTTAGTTTGGGCTAGTCGTCCAATCAACTTTCGATTAGCTTCACATAGTTTCAATTTATTTTAGTCATTTGAACCGGTTCCGATACGTTATAATCAATTTCAATAAATTTGGTTAGTTTGGGTTAGTTTGGAGACGACTACAATCAACTTTCGACTAGCTTCACTTAGTATCAATTTATTTTAGTCATTTGAACCAGTTCCGATACGTTATAATCTATTTTAATAGGTTTGGTTCGTTTGGGCTGGTCGTTGATTCATCTTTTGGTTAGTTTCACTTATTCTTAACTTATTTTAGTCATTTAAAGCGGTTCCGATACGTTATAATAAATTTGGTTAGTTTCGGTTAGTTTTGGGGCGACTACAAGCATCTTTCGACTAGCTTCACTTAGTTTCAACTTATTTTAATCATTTGAACCAGTTCCGGTACCTTATAATTAATTTTAATAGATTTGGCTAGTTTAAGTTAGTCGTCTATTCAACTTTCGGTTTGTTTCACTTAATCTCAATTTATTTTAATCATTTGAACCGGTTCCGAAACATTATAATCAATTTTAATAGATTTGGTTAGTTTGGGTTAGTCGTCCAATCAACGTTCGGTTAGTTTCACTTAGTTTCAACTACTTTTAGTCATCTGAATCGATTTCGATACATTATAATCAATTTTAATAGATTTGTATAGTTTGGGTTAGTCGTCGATTCAACTGTCGGTTGGTGTCAGTTATTCTCAACTTATGCTAGTCATATAAAGCGGTTCCGATACGTTATATTGATTTTATTACATTTAGTTAGTTTGGGTTAGTCGTCGATTGAACTTTCGGTTAGTTTCACATAGTCTCAACTTATTTTAATCATTTGAACCGATTCCGTTACGTTATATTCAATTTTAATAGATTTGGTTAGTTTGGGTTAGTAGTCCAATCAACTTTCGGTTAGCTTCACTTATTCTCAACTTATTTTAGCCATTTGAAGCAGTTCCGATACGTTATAATCAATTTTTATAGATTTGGTTAGTTTGGGCTAGTGTTCAATTAACTCCCGGTTAGTTTCACTTATTCTCAACTTATTTTAGCCATTTGAAACGGTTACAATACTAATAGATGTGGTTAGCTTGGGTTAGTCGTCGATTCAACTTTCGCTTACTTTCACTTATTCTCAACTTATTTTAGTCATTTAAAGCGGTTCCGATACGTTATAATCAATTTCAATAGATTTGGTTAGTTTGGGTTAATCGTCGATTCAACTTTTGATTTGTTTCACTTTGTCTCAACTTATTTTAATCATTTAAATCGGTTCTGATACGTTATAATCAATTTTAATGGATTTGGTTAATTTGGGTTAGTCATCCAAACAACTTTCGTCTACTTTCATTTAGTCTCAACTTATTTTAGTTATTTGAACCGGTTCCGATACCTTATAATCAATTTATTTAAATTTAGTTAGTTTGGATTAGTCGTCGGATCGTGATATTATTAACAATCTAAAAAACAAGGCCAGTCGCGACATATACGGTTTGAATGTGAAAGTGATTAAAACCATTAAAAATATAATTTTGATACCCCTCACCAAACTTATTAATCTGTGTTTCAAAGAAAATATTTTTCCAACCGTGTTAAAAAGTGCGTTCGTAGTACCTTTGTTTAAAAAGGGAAATCATGATTTGCCAGAAAACTATTGCCCAATATCACTACTTCCAATTATATCCAAAATATTGGAAAAATGTATGACGAGACAAATTGTGCAATTTTTTGAAACAAATGATTTATTTACCAAATGTCAGTTTGGGTTTAGAAAGGATAAAAACACAGTTCTGGGCATCCTTGAGTTTCGGATATCCTTGATTCATTTCATGACCTTCAGTATAACACAGTTCTGTTCTGTGACCTTAGTAAGGCCTTAAGTCTTAACTTGTTGAGGTCCTATTTGGAGGGTAGGTGTCAGGCTGTACGGTATTCAGGGGTGACATCGGCAAAGCGTGAAATTACTATTGGAGTTCCCCAAGGTTCTGTCTTGGGCCCCATACTATTTCTAATATACGTTAATGATCTACCAAAGACTGATCCTATATCTAAGTATACACTCTTTGCTGATGACACATCGGTTTCTGTCGGCGCTAGTACACTGGAGGCTTCCCTGGAGAGTTCTGTGGTTGCGCAGGCGAGGGCTGAGGAGTGGTTTCACTGTAATAGACTGTTGCTGAATAAGGATAAGACTAAGAGAGTGGTTTTCTCGATGAGAGATTTAGGAACGGTCAACTCTCATGTTGACAAGACTAAGTTCCTCGGAGTTTATGTAGACCCTCGGTTGCAGTGGGACGATCATGTCAATTATGTCTCATCAAAACTGACAAAAGCTCTCTATTTGCTTCGGAGCCTGAAAGACAATGTCTCCCTGGTTGTGCTAAAAACAGCATATTTTTCTATCTTCCATTGCCATCTTTCCTATGCAATGCTTGCATGGGGTCATGCTGCTGCTGGTATCCGGCGACTTTTTGGCTTACAGCGAAGAGCAGTTAGATTGATGAGCAGATTAGGTTTCAGAGAAGACTGCAGAGAGGCTCATAGGGGGCTTAGAGTACTTACTGTGCCTTCCATATATATCTTGGAGAATCTTCTGTATGTCAGGAAGAACATGGGTTTGTTTCTTGCTCACGAGGACGTGCATGGTCATTTAACCAGAAATAGAGGTAACATCATGCCCATCTACTGGCGCTTAAGGAGGTGTCAGAGCGGCCCTGGTTACTGGGCGATAAAATTTTTTAATGTTCTTCTCGTGGAGATTAAGACATTGCCGTTGTCAAATTTTAAAACAAAAATTAAAGAAATCCTAATATTCCACAGTTTTTATTCTTTTGATGAATTTTTAAATTGTGATTTTAACTAGTGTTGTGTTTTTATTTTAGTATATAAGTAAATATGTCTATATTGTTTTTAAAATTTTACTTTCTTAGTACTGTGTTGGCAATTTGAGGCCAGGCACGTAATGTTTTGAAATATTTGTATTCTTACTATTATTATTTATTGACGTGTGTAAATTACTATGTAATATTGACATGAATAAATTTATGATTATGATTATGATTAACTTTGGGTTAGTTTGGGTTAGTCGTCCAAACAACTTTCGGCTAGTTTCACTTAGTCTCAACTTATTTTAGTTATTTGAACCGGTTCCGATAAGTTATAATCAATTTTAATAGATTTGGTTAGTTTGAGTTTGTCGTCGATTCAACTTTGGGTTAATTTCACTTAGTCTCAACTTATTTTAGTTATTTGAACCGGTTCCGATACGTTATAATCAATTTTGATAGATTTGGTTAGTTTGGGTTAGTCGTCGATTTAACTTTCGGTTAGCTTCACTTATTCTCAACTTATTTTAGTCATTTGAAGCGGTTCTGATACGTTATAATCCATTTTAGTAGATTTGGTTAGTTTGGGTTAGTTGTGGATTAAACTTTGGGTCAGTTTCACAGGGCCAAAATATATTTAATATTTACAAAGCATTCCAATTTCGTTATATAATATGTACTTATAAAAATAAATCTGACACCTAGACGATTTTTCCGGTCTTGTCGCCTCCTTCACCTAATTTTATTAACATATCTATTCACTAATCCGACTGTAGATTTTTCCTATTTGCCTTTGTATTTTTCATTGCTTCGTATATGTTTCCACCGAAGTCCGAATAAAATATTAAAATAGAAATAAAATTAAGGATTTTCACAAATCCGACTCTGTTCTGAACACTCTGCCTACATACGAACGACTGATTAAACTAAAACGCTCCACATGCTGCCAACAATCTGCGGATTTTCGGCGGCTGGCAGAAAATATTTGGGGGAGTGGAGCTACTAGTTTACATATACTTTGGTAATATATACCGAGAGCGAGTCGATGCGTTGTCGGAAAATTGATTTTTCCAGGAAAACAACAAGTTTTCCCACCCAGGTGAAAGTGTTTTCGAATTCCCGAGAAAATTTGCTATAGGTGTGATAATTTTTACGACGTTTTGAAACCGATGGATATTTTTAAATTGCAATACGGAAAAGTGTCAATCCTACGCATTTTCAGCCGATTTGAAATATATAAAAAAAAGTTTCTTTGAAAGTTTTAATTTATCACCTGTCAATTTTGACAGAGACGGCTTCAACTGGGATCACTTTTTAAAAACGTTTGTACGTAATATACAGAAACCGTTAAGGTCAATCACCTGTCAAATTTGACAGTTATGGCGCCATCTTGGGATATTTACTTGTCGAATTTGACAAGCACAATAGCCTCTTGGATTTTTAGATTGTCAAATTAGACAGATATACGATCCTGGACTTCTCACTTGTCAACTTTTGACAGATACGACACCAACTTCGATTTTTTAATGAAAACTTGTAGATATATCTACACAGATATTATTCAATTCAATAATCACATAAGATTTTTGAATTCTTTGAACTGGTTCCAAAAATTAATAATATGTATCTAGAATGACATTTCTCCAACCCTATCAACTTTGACAGCTGCGACGCCATATTGGAGTTTATACTTGTCAAATTTAACAGATACGACGCCATCTTAGAATTTTTACCTGTCAAATTTAACAGATACGACGCCATCTTAGAATTTTTACCTGTCGAATTTCACAAATACGACGCCATCTTGGAATTTTCACTTGCCAATTTTTTCCCGTCCGTATCTTGGATTTTTTCTTGTCAGATTTGATAGATACGACGCTATCTTGATGTTTTTAAATGGATCTGCTCTGGAGATATAATCATGTACAAATTATTTTCAAAATTTTATATTACCAATAATTTTTCCACAACCATATCAAATTTGACAAATACGACGCCATTGGTAATTTTTTACCTGTCAAATTTGACAAATATAACACCATCTTGGATTTTTTACTTGTCAAATTTGAGAGATATACGATCTCGGACTTCTTACTTGTCAACTTATGACAGATAGGGTACCATCTTGGATTTTTAATGAAAACTTGTAGGTATATGCACATAAGAATATTCAATTTTTTGAACTGATTGCAAAAATATATAAATATATACTTACAATGACTTTTCTTTAACCCTTCAACTTTGACAGCTGCGACGCCATCTTAGATTTTTACTTGTGTCAAGTTTGACAGACACGACGTCATCTTGACTTTTT
>MU187586.1:45194-57612 GCA_016904865.1 Pissodes strobi | reverse complement strand
TTGGTTTTCCTACTTTGACCAATTTGACAGATAGGACGCAATCCTGAACTTTGATACATGGAAACTGTTGCAGTTATTGAATCATATAAGATTTTCCAGCTGATTCCAACCATATTATAAGGAAATAATGGTTTTTCTCAAAACTTGACAAATTTGACAGCTGCAACGCCATCTTGAAGTTTCTTTACTCGTCAACTTTATCAAATATGACCCTACCTTGGATTTTGTATCTGTCATATTGTACAGATACGACGCCATCTTAATTTTTTTAAATGGAAACATTTCTGGGGATTTAATCACAAGAATAAAAAGAACTTATTCTTATGATTTTATCATCCAGAATTGATTTCAAAAATATAAACATATTCTAATGAGTTGCCTACAACCCTGTCAAATTTGTACTTGTCAAAATTTGATGTTTACGACGCCATTTTGGAATTTTTACTTGTCAAATTTGACATATTCTATTGGAACT
Source organism: Pissodes strobi (assembly GCA_016904865.1). NCBI lineage: Eukaryota > Metazoa > Arthropoda > Insecta > Coleoptera > Curculionidae > Pissodes > Pissodes strobi. Next base: position 57,137 of record MU187586.1, on the reverse strand, counting down.
GGAATTGTATAACGTTTGTATTCACACAAATGGCGGTTACATGCCAAAAAGAAGAATCAAAAGAAGAAAGTATAAGCGAAATCGACCATTTTTAGGCTTTGTTCGATGTGTTTCGAATTTTAAATTTTAGACTCATGCTAAGTTTCAAGATTTGTATTCTAAACCTGGTTTAGGATTATCTCTTACTAGTGGAGCTTAAGGGATTAAAAGTTAATCCCGGTTAGTGGCTATAATCGAAGCTCGAAGTAGTGGCTCTTAACGTGAATGAATCAGGCGATTACGATCAGTATCGCTTAAGCGAACATATGAAATTACCACGTTTGCATAAGCATAAACGCCAACTTATTTATGACCAATGAAAAAATAATAAAATCAACTTATAATTTAAATGCTGCATTGTTACGTTTGCGAAACAATGCCGTGACGTAATCGGCAAGTCGGTGACATTTCGAGTAATATGGCGACATATCGCAATCGGCCTTAGTGCACAAAATGTTAAACCACGCATATCCATCAGGCGTATTGTTTAGAATCGGCTCAACGAACCGAACAGGCGCTCGATGACGTCATAATTGAGACATTAAAAATACATTTTTGTGGTAGAAACAAAATCAATTAGGAATTATGATTATAAACTGATAACGAATTGAAGCGGACCTAGCAAATTTTTAGGTTAACTTTGGAGCCAAATATTTTATGCAAGCTTTCAAGTAGATTCCTGTAAAACACAACGATAATTATGGTGGCTTTGAGGCTTTTAATTATACCTATGATAGAAATCTATACCTGCAGAAATCCATCATATTTCTAAGCTACGGAAGCTTTGAACTTTATACCTGCAGAAGTCCATATAGCAACAACCTATGGAAGTTTTCAGGAATATATAATAAATTACTATAATTTTGAGAGCCTTTATGATTTATATCTGCAGAACACCACTATATAGCTAAAAGCTATGGAAGCTTTTAGATCCGGATTTACGAACGGCTATTAAGAACTATGGAAGCTTTCAGAACAATACCCTGTGGAGGATAGCAAGAGCACCACGTAAGTATCCGTCCCTGTTGGGTTCATACAGTTGGTGAAACTATATCAAATCTGGTCTGTCTGTGGTCCAAAGCACGAAAGAGCTATAGCATACTTAACCTTCTTTTTCTCCACCCTATATATACGAGCAATTTCTAATTTTTATTATAATAGCTGAATACTGATATCGTAAAAGATGAACTAAATTATACCCATAAATGGCTGCAATCATCTCTCCAAAGTCGCAATTATTTTCTGGCCGAGGCAATTTTCGTTATAAATACGCTCGTTGGGAAAATGACAAAATTGCGTACGTCCACGATAACGTGGAAAATTACGACCGCAATTACCGATAGTGTATCTAATTGTTGGGCTTAATAATTATTTCGCAATAGTTTATACAGAGTGAGTAAGGTTCGTAATGTCGTGCCTCGTTGTAGTATTATATGGTTAAGGTTGATTTACATTGAACAAAAACGCATCCTTCCACTCCTATATTATTATTTTAAATTTTACTTTTGAGCCTCTTCTATAGATATTAATTATTGCCCCTGATCACATATCATCAACTTTAATATCGTCGACATCTGCTCTCATCTCCATATCATCTAATTCCTGGGCTTCTTTGCAATCATCTGCTTCGACACTTTCTTCTTTGGTACCGTCTTGTGATCCCTAAAAGGTTTTTTCATACAAAATATTGATCATAAAATACTTATTTACGTATTTACCTCCGAAGCGATAGCTTCGCTATCGGTACTTCTACTAGAGGCGTGTTCGTATAAAGGATTTTCAAAGGAACTGTGCAAATTTGCTACAGAGCTTGCCAGTGATTGTCCATCGACGATAGATGTCGTATCGTTAATGGTATCGTAGCGTAGTATATACGTGGATAAAGGCCTATGTCCTAGAAGCCTAAAAAATAAAACGAGAAGGTAAGATACTCAAATCCGTTCTCTCTGCGCAATGACGTCACAAAGAGAGTTATTCCTTTAAATTATAATGGTAACAGCTTCAATATATATACAAATTTCAGATTTAACTGAATAGTGTTTCATTTGGATAGGAAATTTAGTAAATGGCATTTTGGATGATTAATTATATTAAAAGTTTTTTTTTAAGAATATACTTTAAATGTCTTCGGGTCATAATAATTCTAAAACAAAAAGCACGGGCAATTTACCGCTTCCGGGAAACCTGAAAGGGAAGAAAAAAGGGACTTACCTATTCCTAACATTCAAGTTGCCAGCAGCTGGTGAATACATCAAAAATAGCAGTCCGAACATGACGATAACTGCAAGGAGGATTCCAAATGTAACTTTTAAAACATGTTTAATATACACAATTCGAGCGTGTTGTGGCCATCCTGACGTTGCAAGTTTGACGTTGCCGCAAAAGTATGATTCATCTAAAACATATTTCAGGACTTTTATTTTCAAAATTCCAACAAGGATGCTGAAAATGTTTGCGTTTTAGCAACTCACAACTCTTGTTGAAATTGGTATTACTACTTGCCATATCAGTATACCGTTTTCACATTAACTCTCTAAGGTAATATTTGCCTAATTGTTGTAATCTAAGGCTTATTTCACCTACTACTAATTATTGTAATAACCCCGTACAGAAATATAACGTGTACAGTGAAATTCATAATAATAAATTATATTATTTAAACAATATTGCATAAGCTACAACCAATTTCTTTCAAATTCAAATTCAAAATCTTTAACTAATCTTTGATAATATTTATATATATTAAATGATATAATAAGGCATAGAAGTTATTTTATTTATATGGAAAATAATCATATTCCATCCTATCGGTAATTAAATATTTAATTCAAATCGATTCCGATTGCAGGAGTTTTGCTACTCTAATATTTTTCGAAAATCGCTTTATACGCCGCGTTATTGTTAACATTTATTATTTATATGTATTTGCTTGCATATACCGAAATTTGCAATCTCGACGCAATTATGCCCTATTCGCAATATAAGTTAATAACCTTGTGTCAATGAACATTTGTTTCTAGAATATAGAATTACGAAATTCTGATTATTTTGCTTCAACATTATGTGGTTATTAAAAGAATTTAAGACGTTTCTTTTTACTATATACTTCACCACTTATGATTTATTTAATTTATATGCTGCGATATTGAAAGTAGTTTACGTCATTATAAATCGAAATGTACAAATTTACAAGATTTATCTTATTTAATTCATTTTTGCTAGTGTTATGTTGTTTAAATGCCCTATATATTTAAATATATTTCTCGATTACGTATAGATTGTTTTACTGGCACTTATTTATTTTTCAAATTCAAAATCTTTATCTAATCTTTGTTAATATTAATATATATTATACTGATATGATAATGCATAGAAGTTATTTTATTTATATGGAAAAGAATCATATTCCATCCTATCGGTAATTAAATATTTAATTCAATTCGATTCCAATTTCAGGAGTTTTTCTACTCTAATATTTTTCAAAATTCGCTTTATACGCCGCGTTATTGTTAACATGTATTATTTCTAAGTATTTGCTGGCATATACCGAAATTTGCAATCTCGACGTAATTATGCCCTATTCGCAATATAAGTTAATAACCTTGTGTCGATGAACATTTGTTTCTAGAATATAGAATTACGAAATTCTGATTATTTTGCTTCAACATTATGTGGTTATTAAAAGAATTTAAGACGTTTCTTTTTACTATATACTTCACCACTTATGATTTATTTATTTATTACTCTAATATTTTTCGAAATTCGCTTTATACGCCGCGTTATTGTTAACACTTAATACTTACGCCATTACATTAGACATGGTTAGTGCATAATTTGATGCTTTCAATTATGTGGTAATCACATTAATTAATTATTTCTACACGCGTCATTGTTATTGAAACTGTCCTATATGAGTTGTAACGTACCTTCTCGAAGGAGATGAAATAAATCGGTTGCCTCAATCACGCTCTCTCCGGAATACTCTTTTTCCGTAAAAACGATCTGGATCCGCGACGAAGTATCGGAAATCTTGCTGGCGTGAGTGTAACTTTTGTATTCCTTCAGCTTGTTATTTATTTTTGCTAATCGAAATCCGGGCTTCGGGTCAATGAGGATTGACGCCCCTAGAATCAAAAATAATTTCTGGGGTTACCTTATATTTTAACAGGATATTATAGTAGTATACTCTTATTAATGTTAAGAGCTTTAGTTATTAATAATTATATATAAATTTGAACCTCACACTTCATAATCAGACTTTATGTAATTTAATTAGTGGTAGATATTTGTTATGTTCAAGTTGAAATAGATATAAGGCAAAATTATTGAAAATTACTGCAATAATTGTCTAGTTAGTTGTGTATTGAAATATCCTTTAAATTTATAAACATTTTAAACAAATCAATTTTGCTCAATCATTTGAGTAAATTAGCATCATTTTGAACAGTTATGTGCTGAAAATAGTACACAATCAGAGTTTATGTAATTTAATTACATTTATTACATTACTCTGCCTGTGATGACCGATGGGTGAACTGAGTAACCCAAAGGTTGTCACTAGCGGTCCCCAGCCCGGGCAAAAGAGGAGGGTTTTTGGGTTAGGCCAGCCACCTACCCGAAGTAAAAAAACATACAGCTCATAGAACCGATGACACTGCTTCGAACACAGGACGGATCACTACGAAGACGACCCAAGCTATGACAAGGAAAAAACGATTTGGAAATCTAAACGCAACATCACCAGAGTCGCTTGCTGAAACATAACATCGTGAAATGGAAGAGATCATGAAATCATTATTGAGATGGAAAAGCACAACATAGACATCTGTGGGATCTCGGAAACGAAACGGAAAGGCCAAGGAGCATGTAAGCTTGGAAAACACATCATCATCTACAGCGGAAAGGCCAAGCACGTAAGAGCACAATCGGGAGTTGGCATTCTAGTGCATGAGAAATATGCACAAAGCATCGAAGATATAGAATATGTTAACGACAGAATATTGAGAACCTTCCTGGAACTGAACCAAACTACAATACATCTTGTAAGTACGTACGCCCCGGATATGTCCAAACCTGTTGAAGACTCAGAGAAATTCTACCGAGAACTACAGACCTCCATAGGCAAAATCAGTCATCATCATCATCAGCCTATACTGTCCACTGCTGGACAAAAGCCTCTCTCATATTTTGCCATTCTTTCCGGTCCTGTGCTATCAGCATCCACAAAATCAGTAACTCCCATAAAATCGTAATATTAGGAGATCTCAATGCTCGAGTAGGTAATACTATACTACCAGGCATAAAACAAAAATACAACGAGCACACTATCAACGATAATGGAGAGTCTCTAATAGATTTCTGCGCAAGAAACGAGATGAGTATCAATAAAACATATTTCCCACACAAAGATCAGCACAAGTATACGTTCAATAACTCTAAAGGCCAGAGATCAATGATCGATTTCATCATTACCAACAAAACAACCACACCGTCGCAAGTACTCGATGTAGAGGCCTTAACTTCAGCCAACTTAGGGACATATCATAATCTTATTCTGTGTAAGCTACTAATAGAGCAGCCACGAAGTATCAAGAAATCGCCAATAAACATAGAAAACTATAACATGGAATCACTGGAATCAGACAGCACTCGGAAACTGTACGAAAACAGACTAGTGCAAGAAATTAATAAGATTGACCTCACTTATCAAAATGTTGAACCATGCTGGAATGAAATAAGGAACTGCAAACACCAGGCGGCCGAAGAATCTATTTGTTCCGCGTAAAAGTTTGAAGTATCCAAATCCGCAGATCCAAACAGGAAGATCCTCGGTCTTAAGAATCCATAATGGCGATCCAAATCGACTATTATCCGCTACGCAAGGGTGATTCACATCCAAAATGACTAATAATTACACCTGTTTGGTTGAGGTATTCCAGAGCAAATAAAAGACGATCATGTTCGTGCAGGTTTAAAGTTATTGGCGTTCGTAAGGTTAGACGATAACGTGTTGTCACATTTCTTTCAATAAACAAAATGGCACGCTTTAACTATAACGGAAGTAACAATATCACACCAAATGATTACGAAAGATCAAACCAAGTTCAACAAATTAATCAATGATCCAATATACCTAAAGCATCTATCGTCTCATCATACTAGCAGTTAAAGTTATCCGTCTAATAGTAGCTACTAAACTTTGTGCGCGTTTACCATGGTAGACGACTCGCAGTTGTACATAAATAAACCTTACTAATTTAGATCATTAAATACCGTTATGTAAAATTATTATAACTGGACAGTCAATAAATCAGAACGACAATGTTGATCATTTAACACAATATACTTATATCAAATTGTAAGATTAAAGAAATGTAATACATAAAAAAAACTATGAGCATCAATATAGATCCACACTAGTAGATTCAGCAGTTAATTAGATTCGCATAGGTAAGCTGTGCTTACACCGAAACAGTACCGAATATAGTTATATCAGTACCACGCAGAAAACTAAAACACGCGATCTGATACAACGCTGGAAAAACTCTAAAACACGCAATCCAATATACGCTGAAAATACAGGCGTGAAAACATCAGTAACACGCCACTAGCATTATGCCGAAGAGATCACAAATATAACCTAAACTTATGTTTACTGGTCTTCTCCGATATCACCTACGGCTCCCTGCACGTGGACTACTGCAATGTAGCTTGGGACCATAAACTCTCCGTGGCGCTTGGGGTAATCTCCATACTTCCATAGCTACAGTCGGTACCAATGAAACACAACCAACTGTATTGACTGGTAGCTACTTGATTAGCTATTTAGTCTCTCTTCAAGCAAAGCTCGCGCCAAACAAAAATAGCTTGCTCCATATACACAACTCTAAACACAACAGCTCAAGCCAAAAATAATGGCTCCCAAGAAAAAAAACCCTGAAAGAGAACAAGCGCTAAGTATGCATTCTCTTACTGCAATTTCAAGCAGCTCCTCTTTCAGAATACCCTCCACTCGAAGAGTATTTAACAATAATAATAAGAGTCGTCTTGCCAAAATGCGAAGGTCATAATAAAGTCAATATCATATCACCCTACAGGTAAAAGACATAAAATACTAAGAAAACTGACAATAAAATAACCACTGTTTGCTCTTTTAAAAATTCAGAACCCCAAGCAAGAACAAAGCTTGTCCATTTATGTCATTATATTAAATCTAAATACGACTTTACAAGCTCTTATAAGCAAAATTTAAAGTAAACAAGAAATGTATCAAAGATTGTATACAGTTTTATACATCATATACCCTATTATACAATACGGGTGCCCATAAGACAAAGAATCTGATATGGCTATGAGTGCTCGACTACAATATCATACTGAAGACGGTATCAGAAACTATCATTAAATACGCTTGAATTCCCCAGAATATTACTTCTTGTAAAAATAATGAGTAAAAATAGTGAGTATAATTAATCACACTATGCCGGTTCTAAGCCCAAATTATCTTTTGTTTGACGATATTGCATGATATACGTGCCAGAATTAATAAATTTTCAAAAGCAACACTCTCTATATAGCAGTATTGTGCAGTATTTCAATCCCCTCTGACACCCGTTAGGAAACTATAAAGGAATAGCTTATACTCTGATAAAATAAATCCCCCCTGTACAGAAAATAAATGAGTATGTACAAAATATAAGATGTATATTTATTTACCTAACTTCGTAGGGTTTTACGATGGTAATGACGAATTGGGAGCAACAACGCTCTCTTCTACAGACATTCCTCGAGGAAGGAAACGGCGTACTTTGTTCCAGAATACACTGCACGTGGCAAATTACAACCAACAATCTTGACTTTCTGGCAAAAATCCATCCAATCCAGTCAAGTAATTCCCTACAGCCACCTAGTAACTATGCCACTTTTTATCGCCCGAAATAAGTATAATCCCCTTCAGGGTGAATTAAAAATTCTTAAACTTTTTCTCAGACATACGCAAATACGGGGGTCCAGGACTTGCAGCAAGACTGACAACAGTGTTGTTACATGTCATTTTAGCATGAGAACCATGTAACAGATAGAAGTCAAATAAAGTCAGTTAAGCCACCCTTAATCTTGAGCCATTTTAGTTAGAAGCCAGTTTTACCGGGAGCCAGTTTCCTGGGAGCTATTATTTTTGGCTGGAGCTGTTGTGCTTGGAGTTGTGTACACGGAGCAAGCTATTTTTGTTTGGAGCGAGCTTTGCTTAGAGATAATTTGAGTAGCTAACCAAGTAGTTGCTAGTCAATATAGTTGGTTGTGTTTCATTGGCACCAACTGTAGCCATAGAGGTATCGGGATTACCTCAAGCGCCACTGAGAGTTTATGGCCCCAAGGTACATTGCAGTAGTCCACGTGCAGGAAGCCGCAGGTGATATCGGCGAAGACCAGTAAAGATAAGTTTAGTTTATATTTCTGATCTCTTCGGCATAATGTTAGTGGCGTGTTAGTGATATTTTCATGCGTGTATATTCAGCGTGTTATTGACATTTTTCAGCGTATATTGGATTGCGTGTTTTAGAGTTTTTTTCCAGCATTTTATCATATCGCGTGTTTTAGTTTTCTGCGTGTTACTGATATAACTATACTCGGTATTGTTTCGGTGTAAGCACAGCTTACCTATACAAATTTAATTAACTGCTGAATCTACTAGTGTGGATCTATATTAATGCTCATAGATTTTTAATATATTACATTTCTTTAATCTTACAATTTGATTAAGTATATTGTGTTAAATGATCAACATTGTCGTTCTGATTTATTGACTGTCCAGTTATAATAATTTTACATAACGGTATTTAATGATCTAAATTAGTAAGGTTATTTATGTACAACTGCGAGTCGTCTAGCATGGTAAACGCGCACAAAGTATAGTAGCAACTATTAGACGGATAACTTTAACTGCTAGTATGATGAGACGATAGATGCTTCTAGGTGTATTGTGATCATTGATTAATTTGTTGAACTTGGTTTGATCTTTCGTAATCATTTGGTGTTATATTGTTACTTCCGTTTTATAGCTAAAGGGTGTCTAATAATTATTCGATCATTCTTTATCTAATTCACTTCTATTATAACGCAATTTTAATTCAAATTACTGTCGATATATTTATGAGCATATAGATTATTAATTGATCTTCGATTTGGATCGCTCTTATGAAATCTTAAGACCGAGGATCTTCCTGATTGGGGCTGCCGGTTTGGATATTTCAAACTGGTGGCGCCCTGGTCAAGAGTAAGTTATTGATCCTCTTCCACGCCGACGAGCAATTCGGAACACACATGTTGCGCTGGCCGCATCCTTAAGGGTAGTATCATCTTATTCATTTTATCTTGCTAACACATTTAAAAGGGTTTAACAAAATGTTGAGAACTACGGAAATCCCAAAGGACTGGCACACCAGCATTACAATTCCCATATACAAGAAAGGGCAAAAAACAAAGCCTGAAAACTACAGAGGAATAACTCTACTATGCTCAACATTGAAGTTGTTTACAGGGTTACTCAAGGATAAACTAGGGGAGCAAATAAAAACCAGAGAGGAATAACAATGATTCAAAAAGAATAGATCGACAACTGATGCCATATTCGTTACCAAACAAATCAAGGAAAAGCAATAGAGTACAATACACCAGCTTCGTCGACCTTACTAAGGCATTTGACAGAGTCCGCCTTGGAGACGTCATAACAATCCTAAAGGAAAAGAAGCCCCTGCTAACATAGTTACAACGGTATACAGCCTTAACACTACTAACAGTGCGCAAACCAAAGCTGGAGAGAATATTACAACTAACATCCCCACTCCATGAGGAATACGACAGGGAGATAGCCTTAGTCCATTTTTATTCAACCTCCTGATGGACAAAATCATAGAAGAAATAACATCCCTAAATTTAGGATGCAGAATGAACAATATGGCTATCAGTACGGTCTGCTACGCAGACGATGCTGCAATATTCGCAGAAAGTGAGAATGACCTATTTAAGTTCTACCAGATCAGTCAGTAACTCAATATGGACATATCCATAGGTAAAACGAAAACCATGATCATTGCTAGGGAACCAACGAGATGCAAACTGGTAATAGATAATAAACCCATAGAGCAGGTCATACAATCTGGGCATAGATATGTCCAGCGCTCACGACCCAGTAAAGGACTTAAGAAACCAAATTAACAAATCAGCCATAATATAAGGATGTGTAAGGGAAACTTTATGGGCTAATCCTTATATGCGAAAGGAGAGTAAGATTAAAATATATAAGACATGCGTCAGACCAATAATGACATATGGTATAGACGCGAGAGAGGATACCAACAAAACCAAAAGGATGCTACATTAGAGACATTATGACGTACAGGGTGTGGTGAGATGGGGAAGGCAGAGGAGAATAGAATGGTATAACCACGTGAAGGGGATGACCGACGATAGACTAGCACGCACTGTACTAGAGGAAAGAAAAGCAGGCAACCGTCCACCCGGAAGACCACCGAAGAGATGGAGAGACAGCTGGCAGTCCACATCCCAGGAAATTATACAGAGGCAAGTCCGGAATCAGCAGATCATGTAGATCTCTAGCAAGTAGAAGAAGAAGAAGAAGAAGAATTAGTGGTAGATATTTGTAATGTTCAAGCCGTTGCAAATCGTCTCTCGGATATCAATACGGCATCATCACCATAATATATTACTCTGATTTCTTTGTCCCTCATCCGGTATCCTCGCTCCACCTTTTTGACCTCTGTGATCATTTCGTCCATGATTATGTTGAATAGGGTGGAGCTTAGACTGTCTTCCTGTCTTATTCCAGTTGCTGCGGGTATTTTCTCGGACAGCTTATCTGCTACTTTTATGGATGTGTAGTTATTGGTGTTTAGCTTGGCAATGATAGCTGGTGTATATCTCTCTTCTGCAGAAGCGGCACGCCGTCATGTAGCCTCACTCTGTCGAAGGCTCAGTTATCTGTCGTATGGTAAATATTACGTCTATAGTGGATCTCTTCTTTTTGAATCCTTGTTCTTCGTATATCCCAGAGACAGTAACTTCCTCCTCGAAGATCTTCGTGAGGAATTTTGACAGTGTACTTAGGAGGCCAATTCGTCTGTAGTTTGCTGAAACGGTCTTTGTTCCCTTTTTGTGTATTGGTATTGTTACGCTGTGCTTCCACTCCGTCGGTATGTCCTTATTATCTAGTATCTTGTTAAAAGGGACCTGAATCTGATTCAATAATATATTGCCGTCGTATCTCTTTGTTGTTCAGGGACGTTACCTTCCAGCATCCGATTCTTAATGTTTTTGATTTCCGATGTCGTTTATTCCTTTTTCTCGCCGAGTCGTCATTAATTGTTCCCGTCTTATCCGAGGCTGAATTGTTGGTTCTTTGAGCACTGTGTTCCTTTTTACCCTAGAGAGGTCGCTCATTCATTTCAGTAAAATAGCATCATTTTAAACGTCAACTTTTACCTCACATCTTAAATTACATTCAGACAGCCAAACAAGCCCAGAAGATATTTTTTGTCGTACGTTGACTATACATTTGATATATAGCGCTGGACGTACGTATCGCTAACTATACACGATAAGACCCCATACATAGGCGTCCTTAAACAGTTTAACGGGAGCAGTACAGGACTTTCATACACACGACGCAACTTTCAAACCGTAATGGTTGAATTTCTAGGCAAGCTGAGGCGTAACACACACACCAAGTTTAAATACAACATAAAATATATTATCGTACCTACCGCATTTTGATACGTTACAAAATCCAATCGGTTTGATTGGTTCGTGACAATCCACCACCCGATCTCCTTCGGGAACATACTGGCAATAAGTTCCCTCCCAATCGAACCAAAAATAGGGCGCGCC
>MU187586.1:33861-45184 GCA_016904865.1 Pissodes strobi | reverse complement strand
CCAGTGAAGTTAGATCGGGAGGTCGGGAAGGCCAACGAATAATTCCATTTTGAAATAAAATACGAAAAACAAAATAAACGAATTTCTTTCCAAGACGCAGATGAACATGAAATATATATTTATATAAATTATATACAAAACTTGGACTTATAAGCCGAATTAATTTATTGTTACATTTCGACTTGCGAGTCGAAGTTTTGTTAAATTTCGACTGAAAACTCGAAGGTCCTTTAACTTTTCACGTCTTCCTAGAAATCAGAACTATTATAGCTGTATGGAAATGCCGAGAAACGTAATTTTATTCATAGTAAACAAAATGTCGCAGGGAGTTAAATCCGGACATCGTGGGGGCCACTACTATAGGCATTTTCAAATAAACTACCTCAAGTATTTTCTAAATTATTTTTGATGCGTCTAAATTAAGACGGTCCAGTGGAGTTAGGTCGGGAGTGCGAGAAGGCCAACGAATAATTCCGTTTTGAAATAAAATACAAAAAACAAAATAAACGAATCTTTGCATGATGAGCTACATGAATAATTAAGTTTAAATTTTACAGCCAAATTGACTTAAAGCAAATCGTCCTGTATATGTAGTGCCTATAACAGTTTGTTCACACGGAAAGTATTAAATCAAGGTTCTCGATTTGAAAGTATTGCAGTGAATGATGCATCGAAAAAGTTCCAAAAGACCCGTTAGAAACCGATAAATGGATAGGTAAAGGTATATTACTCGTTTGGCCGGTAGTTAAGTAACATCCAATACAGATAAGTGGAAAAAATCACTGGTATTACGGTACATCTTTTGATTGGCATGTAGGTTTACCGAGTGGACTCAATAAAGTGGTTGGCACGTTCACTCCTTTAGATTAATATTAAATTAGAAATGAGGAAAGAATGTATATTAGTATTTACTGTGATTTTTAATATACCATCTGATTAGGTAGAAAATTGCCTTTCCAAACTCAGGTCGAAATGCATGAAAATGTCCATAGTTATTAGAAACCTTGTTTAAATCTCGATGAGGACCAGAATTAGTCGAAACATTGTCTAAATACTTGAGCGAAAACCTGGTCTAATCCTTATAATTTACATAACCTAAAATTATCAGTACAGTGATTGAAAAATAACAAGTGACAGATGTGTGAAAATTGACAGCTGTGGCGGGAAATTGACAAGTGACAGATGCCATGTGTCAAAATTGAGGCTGACGTAACGCAAAAATGGTGTGGCCTATGTGGATGAAAAATGACAAGTGACATAAGCCATCTGTCACAATTGACAGTTTATCTAACGTCAAAATGGATTACCCCACGTGTATGAAGATGTCTTGTATTATCCAAATCGTTGAAGATGATTAGCGTAGCTGAAACTTGGAATAAAACCTGAAGATGTTGATTATTAGTCGAAATAGATAAATTCCTGATAATTATCATAACCTAACATAAGATTTAAGCAGTCCGCGTAGCTGAGAATGACAAGTTAAAGATGTCATATTTCCAAATTTATAGCTGACGTAACATAACAAATAAGGTTGCCCACGTGGATGAAAAATGACAAGCCATGCGTCATAATTGACAGTTGATCTAACGTCAAATTGGAGTACCCCAAGTGTATGAAGATATCTTGTATTTGCCAAAACCAGTTCAAAATCGTTGAAGATGGCTAGCAGTATAGTAGAAACTTGGAATAAAGCCTGGTAATTTTACAAAAATTAGTCAACGTCGCGTCTAAATCCCTAATAACTAACACAACCTAAATTGCGGCAGTCCAAGTGCCTCAAAAAAGACAAGTGTCAGATGTCATGCGTCAAAATTCACTGTTGACGTAACGCAAAAATGGACTAGCCTACGTGGATGAAAAATGACAAGTGACATAAGTCATGTGTCACAATTGGCAGGTGACCTGATGTCTTGTATTAGCCAAAACCATTTCAAAATTGTTGATGATGACTAGCAGTATAGCCGAAACTTGGAATAAAGCCTGGAGATGTTGAAAATTTGTCGAAATCTTGTCTAAATCCCTGATAACACTCATAATCTAAAATTGGATCAGTCCAAGTGGCTCAAAAAAGACAAGTGACAGATGTCATGTGTCAAAATTGATAGCTGACGTAAAAACGTAAAACTAGAGTAGCCTACGCGGATGAAAAATGACAAGTGGCATAAGCCATGTGTGACAATGGACAGCTCACCTAACGTAAAAGTGGAGTAGCTTACGTGAATGAGGTCTTATATTAGCCGAAACCAGTTGAAAATCGTTGAAGATGACTAGAGTAACCGAAATTTGAATTAAAGTCTGAAAATGTTGAAAATTAACCTAAGATTTAAGCAGTCCGCGTAGCTGAAAAATGACTAGTTAAAGATTTCATATGTCAAAATTGATAGCTGACGTAACATAACAAATATGGTAGCTTACTTGGATGACAAGTGACATAAGCCATGCATAATTGACAACTAACCTAACGTAAAAATGGAGTTCCCCACGTGAATGAAGATGTCTTGTATTATCCAAAAAAAATTCACCATCGCGTCGAAAACGCGAAAATTGTAACTTTGTTTTCAAACGCCCATAAGTCCTAGGAAAATGCCGATTTTCCGCGACTATTTCTTTATCTAGTAGCAAATTTTATCAGCTTTCCGCCTATGTATAGTTCGTATTTACGAATATCACTCCTTCACTTCAAAATATGGCAAAAACCCAGATGATGCAAAAATCCACCATCGCGTCGAAAACGCGAGAATTGGAACTTTGTTTTCAAACGCCCGTAAGTCCTAGGAAAATGCCAATTTTCCGCGACTATTCCTTCATCTTGTAGCAAATTTTCTCAGCTTTCCGCCTATGTATAGTTTGTATTGACGAATATCGCTTCTTCACTTCGAAATTTTACAAAAACTCAAATGATGTAAAAATCCACTATCTTTTCTTAATTTAGGTAAAATTAGATAAGTTTTAAAATTTTCGCGGAGGAAAATGATGTTTTTAATGCCGGAATGAAGAAGAGTCTATGATGGATGTTTATATTTCTTATATTAATTTAATCTCATTTAGATTAGGTTAGGATTATTTCGATCAGCTGAGTCTCAACTGCGCATGTAAGTATTTGCGTTAGGTCTCGCCAAAAACTATTGCAGGCTGTGATGCGGGCTTTAATTTCCATGTTATGGCTAAAGCTCCGGAAACCGGACATTTAGTTTGCGTTCTAAGAGCAGCCATTGATTCTGAACCTTCTAATGACGGATCATTATAATGCGGTGACATATTTGATTATCTATAAAGTAATATTTAACTGATTTTTGGCGAATTCAGACTTGGCAACCTTGACAGAGGCTTGGGAATGGAGTAACAAGCGCTGCACGTACATTTGGCAACAATGGAGTTGAGGGCTAACCAAACTCTCGTCTTGGAACAGCCGCGAGAAAATTAATATCTTTTCACCAGAAAAAAATATCGTCGTACGGGATGATCTGGCTCGTGTCGTTAATATAAACGACTCCCAAACACGTCATTTTAGAAAGTAAGAGCCGTTTTACATTCTAGCGGCCGATCTTCGTCGATGCGCCGCGAACTCAAAAGGTTAAATTCGTTTCTTTAAATTTCTCTGTGTCAAGCCGAAGAATAGACGGGGCGATATCTTACATAACGCATAACTCGTGTTTTTAATGAAAACATTATAAATATGGATTATTGTGACGCTGCATAATCCATATGAATCAGGAGAATGTACAACAGATTGCTTCACGGTTTATTACCAGGACGACACGACACAGAATCGCATTTCAGTTCGTCGCAATTCATCTAATTAAAACGTGCTGAGCTGATTATTAATTAATTTTGCAAGACGGCCTCCTCCTGCATTGTTGCCTATATGTGCCACACCCGAATCTACAAAACTTTTGACCGCTTCTACCGAAACTTAATCTAGTCATCCAGTCATCCTGGCCTGGCAACCATGCAAAATGTCGAAAGTCATAATTATTACGTATCCAAATCGATGTTGCTTTGACAGCCTATGTACGTCATTTGCTTCGTGATTTTGACGTATCCATAGCTCATGAATTGTTGTCATAATGACATTGTGCTGTAGTAGTGTTGCCACATTTCCTATTTTAAAATTGGGGCACTGATCGAAAAATTACATATTTTATTAAGATGCATTCACCGTTTTAGAAAGACAAGAAGAGCCAGAGAAAATTGCTTCAACTAAGCAAACAGCAACACAAAATGCAGGAACACGCTTTTAAAAAGTTTGGTTTTTAATATTCAAGTATACAAAATTAAAAATCCATTGCCATAGTTAAATACGTAAAGCCTACTTGTAACATTCGGCAACATTGCTAAAAGGCTTGATTGACTTAGTAATAAACGAAAATAGGTGAATTGGGGAGAAAACCAACAATGTAGGGTTTTTAAATGTATTTTTTTATAAAACTAGATAGTACCTGCCTAATCTTAATCATAATGAGATTATGTGATTATATCTTGCAAAATCCCATTATTACTATTATTATATTCATTTTATTGCACACAATAGTTATTATGCATTAAAAATGCCATTATCATAGAGAAAATTGATTACTTCAGATTTTATTCGTGATATAATCCGGTCGACAACTATATAATTTTTGTAATTTTATTCACGTTTTTTTATTACGTTACCTTAAATTTGAGGAATATAATAGCATCGAGAAAGGCAGCCAGTTTTTAATACAATTCAGTTCCATTGGTTCCCACAAATATTATTTATTACGTATTTTTTCTTTGTATTCGATTGAATGTTATTATGCCACTTCAACAAGTGAAAAAAAAAACGATAATGGTCCTTTGAACACAAATATTTAAAATTTGTAAAAGGTATTTTTTCAGGAATATTTTATTCCAAACCTAAAAAAAAACAAGTGCGTTAAGTCAGGAGCGCGTGGAGGCCATGTCAATCGTAGGAAAAATGGAACGACTTGGCAATGCCGCAATGTAAATAACCAAATAGAGTATAGTTTTTAAAACATATACCATAATTCATTTATTACTATTTACAAATAATAATTTTTTAAAGCATTACTCCGAGGTACACGAACTAAAACATTAGTTTGTTTTTTTTAAATCACGCTTAAAAGATGCGCTTTGAGTGCACAGTGACGTTGCCAGAGTTTGTATTTGAAGGGTATTTTTATTTTAATTTAAATTTAATAAAATATATAAATTATACATTATTATTCATTCAATCTTTAGACGACATCTTATAAGCAATAAATTGCTGACAAACGATACATTTTAATTGACAATAGGCAGGTGACAGTTGACAGACTCTAGTTCACTTACCTAAATAATAATAGATGACAGTTGACGTATTTACGTCACTGATGATGTTGGCTGAAGAATGACAGTTGAGTGTACACAAAATAGCCTAGTTCATCTGGGGTTTTGTCAAATTTCGAAGTGAAGGAGCGATATTCGTAAATACAAACTATACATAGGCCTAATGCGGAGAAAATTTGCTACTGATTAAAGGAATAATCGCGAAAATTCCATATTTTGCCTTAGGTCCTGTAGATGAATCTTCGTCCATCATTTCTCAGGTCGTCTTAAGACTCTCTTAATTTTCTTATGTCTTGGGTCATCATTTCTGAGGTCTTAGGATTCTATTCATTTGCTATCACTTGTTATTCTTTAAGGATGTATTCATCCATCTTCTCTGAGGTCCTAAGATTCTCTTCATTTTGTCTTTGCCTATAGGATTTTCTACACACCTTTTCCTCCATCACATTTTAGGCTTCTCTGCATTTGCTTTTGTCTTTATTTTGTCACCATTCCTTCTCTAACTTCTAAAAGCACCTGACTCTATTGAAACAAAAGGAGGACAAATACATTTCGAAATTGTAGACACTTAGACACCTTCAAAGACCCTGAAATTCATTGCCTCCATCACTACCAAAACTAACTATTCGAAGAAGGACAAAGATCAAGGACTTTGTTGGCTAAAATGGTGCAAGTAGAAAGGAACTTCTGGATGGAGATGTCCCTACACGCCTCACTTACCTACTTTTCTGGTACGACATCATTGTCATCCATTCCATCTTTTCCAAGCTCACTCTTCATTTCCCTTTGTACCTCTATTTTGTAATATTCTCCAGTCTATCTACTGGAACCTTATCCAGTGCGTCCAGATAAGTATCATTATACTTAATAATGCCAACTTTCAAAGTGAAGGAACGATATTCGTAAATATAAACTATACATAGGCGGAAAGCTGAGAAAATTTGCTACGAGATGAAGGAACTTTTGCATTATCTGGATTATTCGTTCAAATGTATTTTTATCAATTAAAAAAAATTTTAATGATTTTTTTCACTCTGGCATAAACAATACTTATTTTTCTTTAAAAATTCTCCAACTCATGCAATATATTAGGAATTTTACGTAGATTTCGAAAATTTATACATGAATTCTAAGAAGGATTTAAATTTTTCACAATTTTGAATTTTTCGTTCAAATGTATTTTTTATCAATTAAAGAAAAATTTAAACGATTTTTTCACTCTGGCATAAAAATTTCTCATTTTTGTTTAAAAATTCAGAAACTCCTGCAATATATTAGAAATTTTACGTAGTTTTCGAAAATTTATACATGAAACTGCAACGCCGCAATGGCGAACGATAGTACTGAAATGGATGGCGATCCCGTTAATTGCTGTTTTAAGTGTAAAATAACATTCGATGATGTAAAAAGTATTATCCAGTGCACAGTGTGTAATCATTACTATCATGGGAAATGTGGAAACGTCGATATGAGGGGTTTTCATATGAAAAAATCGTCCTGGAAGTGTGAAACATGTGAACCGACGAGTGAGGTTAAATCAACGGCAGAGGTAAACAAACCCGAGCGTGCAAGGAAACGCAGTCGTACCGACGATATTTTGGACGTCGATGTTGCCACTGCCAATGAAATTTCTGTGACCCTGAATTTGTTGGTACAGAAAGTGAAAGAGTTGAGCGGTAAAGTGGATTTATTGTTATCTGAGAATGGGAATCTTAAAGCTGAAATTGCTAGTTTGAAGGAAGTTAGGCAGCAACAAATAGCAGTGGTAAGTCCTAAAGGTACTGCTAAATCGACAGCGGTGTCGTCGTCTTATGCCCAGGCCCTTAAGAACGACAACAAAGTCCTGGTTGTTAAGCAGAAGTGTCCAGAAAAAGACGTTCGGCAAGTCAAAGAGGACTTGAGGAAAAAAGTGAATCCTACCGAAATTGGCGCCGGATTATCACTAGGAAGACCCACCAAAAACGGAGGAATTATCCTTAAGTGTGGGAATGAAAAGGATCTGCCTAATATTCAGGCGCAGATTCAAAAGAAAATGGGGGAAAATTATACTGTTGATATTCCAAAAATATTGGAGCATAGGATCAAAGTAGTGGGTATAAGCGAGCCAGAGTACAACCTACCAGACAATGAAATTATATTGAAAATCGAGAGCCAAAATAATCTGCAAAATACCCTTGACAGAAAAATTAAGATAATAAGGAAAACTAAAGTTGTAAACAGCAGGTTTACTATGGTACTTGAAGTGGATGCCAGTACGTATGGTGTTTTTATTGAAAGGGAGAGAATCAATATAGGTTGGAATCGTTGTGTTGTCTTTAATGATTATGGCATAAAAAGATGTTTTAGGTGCTGTCAGTATGGCCATATTGTTAACGATTGCAAGGAAAATAAAGTGTGTGGAAAGTGCAGTGGAAACCACGATTTTAAGGAGTGTAATGTCAATAGTGTTAAGTGTGCAAATTGTGTTATGTCAAATCAAAAATATGGTCTTTATTTGGATGTAAGTCATGTCACTTGGGACTTAAATAAATGTGAATCCTACAAGAGAATTGAGGACATACAAAGGTGTAAGTACATTAAATAGCAATTAGACGTTAATAATGTTCATAAGTGTAGCATTGTTTATTTTAATTGTCAAGGTTTTCTGAATAACAAAGATAACATTATTTTATTAATAAATGACTGGAGACCGAAAATAATATTTTTGAGTGAGACACATGTATCGTCTGAAATTGAATTATGTGAATTAAATGTTGAGGGGTATAAGTTAGAGCAATGCACAACCAACAACAGCAGAACAGGGGGGGTAATAGCCTTAATAAGATGTGATATTAGATATAAGGTTTTAACTGTTAAATGTGTTGAAAATTATGTGTGGTTATTGTCTCTTGAAATCTTATTGTCTAATTTGAAATATCTGTGTTCCGTTTTATATCATCCGCCTCAGAAAGATGATGCTAAATTTATTGATTTCTTCAATGAATATTTGGATCAAATTGGTGACTTTAATGGTAAAAATGTTATTGTGGGCGATTTTAATTTCGATTTATTAAAAAATTCTTTTTATGGCAACAAAATTTCTAACGTTATATATACAAATGGATTTTATCAAATAGTAAAAACACCGACCAGGACAGTCTACAGAAGCCAAACATTAATTGATTACATCGTAACTAATAATAAAGATATTGAATATAAAGTCCACCTTACACCTAAAATAAGTGACCATTCAATTCTGTCAATTAAACTCCTTCAAGAAAAAATACAAAATAATAAACTGGTTAGCTTTCACAGGTCCTTTAAAAATTATGATTCAAATGAATTACAACAAAAATTGTCTAATATTGTTTGGAACAATGATATTTCTGATGTAAACACTTTAGCCACGTCTTTTATTGGAGACATAGAAAATATTATTAACAATATGTGTCCCAGGGTTAAGATAGTTCAAAATCAAAAATATCTAGACAAAAAATGGATTAGTGCTGAGATAAGAGAAATGATGCAGGAAAGGGATTTATTATATAAAAGGGCTGTTATGAATGGAAGTGAAAATAGTTGGCAAGAATACAAAACGAAAAGAAATATCATTGTCAATAAAATAAGAACGGAAAAAGAGAAATTCTACGCAGAAACAATAGATTCAAATAAAAGCAACCCTAAAGAACTGTGGAAAAACCTTAAAACTCTCTTACCGGGAAAAAAGCAAGTATTGCCAGATGAAATCAAGTTCGAAACAGAAATAATCACACAGGAGGCAGACATAGCAGATAGATTTAATAAATATTTTGTATATAGCATTGTTAGTATAATAAGGGATATACCACATCCACAAAATGTTTTGCCCTTTGATATGGGAACCACAGTGCATAGTGGAATGTTTAACAATTTCGAAAAATTAACAATGAGTAAAATGAAAGAAATAATGAAAAGCCTTAAAAATGTGGGTGGGGGTGAAAGTGGCATCTCAAAACAGATCCTTTGTGATGTTGTCTATGCCGTTGGTAATCGTCTTTTAGATGTTATTAACACGTCACTCAGCAATGGAGTGTTTCCAGAATCGTGGAAGTTAACAACTATCATCCCGGTTCCCAAGGTAAACAATACAAAATTATATAATGAATTTCGCCCCATAAATACGGTGCCTATTTATGAAAAAGTACTGGAAGTTTTTGTTAAAGAACAGCTGCTTAATTTCTGTGATACAAATAAACTAATTGTTCCTAATCAATCCGGGTTTAGAGGGAATCACTCTTGCGAATCTGTTGTTGTTGGCATTTGTGATGATTTTCTCAGGGCCGTCGACTGTGATAACTATGTTTTAGCCGTTTTTTTAGATTTTAGGAGAGCGTTTGAAACAGTAGATAGGGATATTTTATTGAACAAATTAGAGCAATTAGGAATCAGACATAATGTTTTAAACTGGTTTAAGTCATATTTGTGTAAAAGAGTTCACCGTGTTTCTTATAAAAATTGTTTGTCGGAGTATGTAAGTGTAAAGTATGGTGTACCACAGGGAACGGTTTTGGGGCCACTTTTATTTTTGTTATATATAAATGATATGGTAAGAGTGACT
The DNA here is from genome assembly GCA_016904865.1 of Pissodes strobi. NCBI lineage: Eukaryota > Metazoa > Arthropoda > Insecta > Coleoptera > Curculionidae > Pissodes > Pissodes strobi. The sequence goes on along the minus strand of MU187586.1, from coordinate 35,295 downwards.
AAAAAATGTAAAATTGTTCTGTTTGCTGACGACACAATGCTCTATATTATAGGTAAAGACTTGCAAGAAATGCAAAGAGATTTAAATGATGAACTTGCCAAGCTATTTAATTGGCTGTGTGGTAATAAACTAAGTTTGAATGCTGACAAGTCCAAGTTTTGCATATTTAGCAAAAAATCAAAAATTAGTCAAGGGGAAATCAATAATATGCACATTAATATAAATGGGGAGAATATTGTTTATAATGGAGAAATTAAGTACTTAGGAATAATATTAGACTCAAATTTAAACTTTCAAGGTCATGCTGATTATGTTATGCGAAAATTTTCAAAAAAAGTTGGCTTTATAACTCGAATAGGTAAAAATTTATCCATGCACACAAAATTACAACTATATAATATTATTGCTCTTCCACATTTACAATTTTGTTCCACTTTACTATTCAATCTACCGCAATACAAAATAAATCAAATGGAGAAAATCCAAAACAGAGCCATGAGACAAATATTGAAATGTAACTGGTATACGCCCATCAAATGTATGTTAGGTGTTTTAAATATGTTGTCTGTGAAACAAAGGGTTAGGTTTAATGTGTATCTGTTTGTTTTTAAACTAAAACATGGTTTGTTACCCAGTTATTTATGCGATAGATTGAAGGTATTTGAGGATATACATAGTTATCACACAAGAAATCGTACAGATTTTATTTTATTGCATCGGTGCAATTCAAATCAATTGCTTAACTCGGTTTTGTACAAAGGATTATCAGAATTTAACAAGTTACCTGTGATAATAAAAAACTGTGATAACCTAAACCAATTTAAACGGCTCCTGAGAGAATATGTTTTAGATAAGTGTTAGTATAGTTGTATTTTATTTATTTTAATTTTACAATTTAACAGTGATTTTATTTATTTTATTTATACACCTTTTATGTTTATATTTATTAGGTTAAGTTTTATTTCTGACATTTTAATATTTTATTTGTACCCCTTCTATATTATATTTGTACTTTTTATTTTTAAATTAAGATTTGTTAAGTTTATTTTATGGAGTTTTAGGTAGGTTAGTGTTTTTGTAGTTTAGGTTTATATTATAGTAGGTTTCCACTATATGTACCTACGCTATATAATATGTGTATCGCTTTTTCAATTTGTAAATTTAACAACTTTTTTGTACTTGATAATTGACTGTAAATTGTTGTACTTGTAGCTCTATGCTAAATAAATACTTTATTATTATTATTATTATTAATTCTAAGAAGGATTCAAATTTTTCACAATTTTGAATTTTTCGTTCAAATGTATTTTTTATCAATTAAAGAAAAATTGAAACGATTTTTTCACTCTGGCATAAAAATTTCTAATTTTTCTTTAAAAATTCAGAAACTCATGCAATATATTAGAAATTTTAAGTAGTTTTCGAAAATTTATA
>MU187586.1:20752-33761 GCA_016904865.1 Pissodes strobi | reverse complement strand
ATTTTTTATCAATTAAAGAAAAATTGAAACGATTTTTTCACTCTGGCATAAAAATTTCTCATTTTTGTTTAAAAATTCAGAAACTCATGCAATATATTAGAAATTTTACGTAGTTTTCGAAAATTTATACGTGAATTCTAAGGATTCAAATTTTTCACAATTTTGAATTTTTCGTTCAAATGTATTTTTTATCAATTAAAGAAAAATTGAAACGATTTTTTCACTCTGGCATAAAAATTTCCAATTTTTCTTTAAAAATTCAGAAACTCATGCAATATATTAGAAATTTTACGTAGTTTTCGAAAATTTATACATGAATTCTAAGAAGGATTCAAATTTTTCACAATTTTGAATTTTTCGTTCAAATGTATTTTTTATCAATTAAAGAAAAATTGAAATGATTTTTTCACTCTGGCATAAAAATTTCTAATTTTTCTTTAAAAATTCAGAAACTCATGCAATATATTAGAAATTTTACATAGTTTTCGAAAATTTATACATGAATTCTAAGAAGGATTCAAATTCTTCACAATTTTCAATTTTTCCTTCAAATGTATTTTTTATCAATTAAAGTAAAATTGAAACGATTTTTTCACTCTGGCATAAAAGATTCTAATTTTTCTTTAAAAATTCAGAAACTCATGCAATATATTAGAAATTTTACGTAGTTTTCGAAAATTTATACATGAATTTTAAGAAGGATTCAAGTTTTTCACAATTTTGAATTTTTCGTTCAAATGTATTTTTTATCAATTAAAGAAAAGTTGAAACGATTTTTTCACTCTGGTATAAAAATCTCTAATTTTTCTTTAAAAATTCAGAAACTCATGCAATACATTAGAAATTTTACGTAGATTTCGAAGATTTATAAGTGAATTTTGAAAATAATTCAGTTTTTCCATAATTTTTAGTCTTTCGTCCGAATGTATTTTTTTATCAGTTAAAAAATCGGTATAGTTGGATATTTCTGCAAGTCCCAGATTAAGGGAGATAATCCAGTTGATTTGTTACCACGTGACAGGGTTGCCAACTTTGGGAAACCAACCGAAACTCACCAAACTTAATCTAAATAAATTCATCAACTAAGCTCAATTAATTTAATATAATTATGTCGATGACTTGACATCAACGCGCAGTTAGAGAACACATGTTAAAATAAAAATAAAAAAAACTTTTTAGAGATTAATCGCTCAAGTTGACAACCCTGTCGACCTGCTCTAGGATGCATCGTTGCCACATCAGTAATTTATTATTAGTTTAGCGCTAGTTCTAGTTCGATATTATTTCTTCTGGTTCAATTTTTCTGGGGCATTTGGCAACATCGAAGATTTTTCCACGACTGTATTTGCAAGTGGTTTTCAATTTAACTGCATCAACAATTCAATATTGGAAGGGCCATAAAGGCACGAAACCAACATTTATTTAATCTTTACAACATGAATTTATCGACTTGTTCGCATTAAATCGCTCCAGTTGGCAACCCTGGCATGTGCATGTAAAAAATTGCCACGAGCTCATATATTATGCAAATAGGGTTATTGCTGATTACGTTATAGCGTGACGCTAATTGAGCTTAAATTAGGGTGTTACTTGTTCAATATTTTCGTAAAGTCATTCTTGAAAACGGAAGCCCGAATGAACCCTAGCGTATTATGACGTATTTCAAAGTCGTTTTTGTCGCATATTTTCTTCTTAGATGGTAGTATTCTCTTAAATAATATGAGCAGTGGCAACAACGCTTTTCACAAACCAGAATATGACATAGAAGGAATCCTCATAATGACGTTTAAATATTTGCTTTCAGAATGCCGCCTTTGTTACATCAAGCCGCCTTGTGACCATCGCCAACGTTGCCAAAAGGCTTGTCTGTTCTAGTATATGTTGTTTTTTCATGTAAAAATCATAAGATAAGGATAAATAGATTACAAAAAAAACTAAATATACTGTGCGTGTTTCCATCATCAAAGAGGTTTTTCATATTGATGCTATATTTAATTTGACGCATTTTTAAAGGGTATTTTACCACCACTTGGTGGAAAAAATCATTAAAATTACAAAACCAGTAAAATTATTTTGAACAATATTTACCAAAAAACCTATTTGGCAACAATGGAAGCCCAGTATTGACATAACCGAAAATTCGACAACATGGGCCTCTTAATACCAATCAAATTGCTGGATTGTGTCGCATTTCTTAAATAATCGCCATATGATGCAAGATGTAAACGCAGTCGATTATATTCTTAGGCCAAGGTTAGAATGGTAAAGGATACAGCGACGCGTGTCGGTTAAGAAGGAAGTCGTTAGGCGTTCATTGAATTTTAATTAAATTTATTGTGCATATCCGATTAAGTCTCTCCGCATGACGTACAGAAGAATAGACTTTTGTTTTTTAATTAAAAGTTCAATCGCCTTTCGCTCAACTTGAGGATAATGAATGCAAAAAAATTAACTACCAACCTTACGAAATGAAAACATCAAACTTATTCCTAGTAAATTGCAATGTTACTATTGGCTGGAGAGCGTCACGTGATATACCAACACCTCTAGTATGTTTAAGGAATACGTATGTGTTAATACACATAGCGAAGTGCGGTTTTCAGGAATCGATAGAGAGAAAACATCCCTAGAAATGCTGAAGATTTCAAATAGATATAATAAGTTTCCAATTTTTTATGTACGTTCAAAATTCCCACAGAAAAAATTGAAGATAAATTTTTAAAATTTTTAGAGCCTGTCCTCGAATAGTCATGAATTAAAAATCGACCAAGTGACTTAGCAAAGTGCGGTTTTCAGGAATCGATAGAGAGAGAAAGCATCTCTAAAAATGGTCAAGATTTCAATAAGTACCCAATTTTATACGTCCCTTCAAAATTCGGACAGAATCGGTTCTTAAGTCTCTGAAGTAAACGCGACCATTGTCATTTCACTTTTCTAATTTATGAACTGCATTCGCGGTAAGTGGCTGAAATACAAGATTAGATTGTAATAATTCGTAGTAGCGTTGTTACCATGTTACATTTAATAACCCATATTTAATTAAACTTGAAAACTGTCAGTTACTTTCATTCGAAATAAACGGGGTCGTTTGCCAAATCTAAGCACTGGTTTACAGTGTATAGTATTTTGACATAAGCTGTCATATGTCCTAATTCTTGTCACTACGATTGCCAACGTTGCCATCATTTTGAAAAGGAAATCAGTTCTGCCAGCCACCGAGATGTATAATTTTCAAGTTTCAAGTATATTGTGAAGTTAAAATATATGGACATAAAAGAATGCTAAAATCTTAGGCTTAGCCCATATAATATTGCTATAAGACTGGTCAGTCGTTAAATGGCGTAATGGCGAATCTTTATTTGTCCTACTGTCACTTGTCACAATGTTGCCACCCTGATTATTATGCTATATCGTTGGCAACACTGACTAACAGACAGATTGAGCAAGAGGGCGGGGCTTTAAAATCGAGATCGATAAGATTAGCTTTATTTATTTATATCGCTTTAAAAAATACGTCAGCGTACTAGGAATGTTTATTTATTAGGAATGTATTTGAAATTAAGCCATGCATAACATCGTTTCCTAGTTGATAAGTAAAGAAATGAAGAGTCCCCCAAATTTCATAAAAAAATATCGTCTTTGTTGTAAAAAGATCCCGGAAATTTGAATGTTTTCCAGGGGTTGGCAGCACTTCTTGTGGTAATGAACTTGGCCGCAGGGTTGCCATTGCTAGGGAGCCAGTAGAGGCCACGCTGCGCCGCCCTGCTTGTCATTTTGCAAATACTACGTCCTATAGTATCAAATCGCAACAATCTAATAAAACTTCTCCTAAATCCACCTTATAGTGTTGCTTACATTTCACCCGGAAAATCTAATCTATATTGACTCCCTTTCCAAACAGGTTACCAAGCCAAGCACACGTATCCGTTACCCATACTTAACGCCTAACTAAGCCGTTTCCCTAATGCGATAATATATTGATCAAATAACATGCCACACGAATGCCCGATAAATTTAAGTCGAGCGTGTAACACATAATTAGAAATATCGGATGGCTTTTCAACCGATACGCGCGTCTTAATATCGATCAAACCCTATTAGTTCAACAGCTGACGTTGATTAATTAAATATATAACAACGGGACCAACGCAAGGTGCAATTTATATACTTTTTTTTCGATTGGCTTCATTAAATTGTGTCTACAGGGCGTTCCACGCTTTTATTATCTTGCGCCCGTGTGGCGTGTAGTGTGAACTCATCTTTACAGACAAGGATGCCAACAAAGGTTTAATGACAACATGTGAAAAGTCCTCATTTCGTTTATTGGTTTAGTCTAATCGTCTGTCATTTTTGACATTGGTAACACTGCCTATTATGGTTTATTGGGTATTATTATTATTATTATTATTAGATAGTCCAGTGGCTTCATGTTTCTTTCATCCAAACAATTTTTGTTTGGAATTTGCTTATTAAATTAATTAGGCCTTTTCTCGCCTAATAATCCGAGAGCGTCACAGGTCACAAGCGACATTTCAACCAATACGCTTCTTTCCTTCTATATCATATGACGTTTTCTAGCCAATAGTAAAATTGCCAAAATATAATAATCGTGCTAGAAATAGAAATCACTTTTATATCAATGGAAAATTTCGTCGGAAAACGTAAGAAAATGGTAGAAATTAAATAAATATAACAATGTGAATTAAGGAGTTTGAAAACAAAATAGAAAAAGTTCTTGGAGGTGCCGGGCATCGATCCCGGTACCTCTCGCATGCTAAGCGAGCGCTCTACCATCTGAGCTACACCCCCAGTTATGGAGCAGGAAAATACCACGTACATAAGCAAGAGGAACGTATCAAAAATATTATATGTATTAAGACGTTGTTAGTCTTATTTAAAATTATATATTTTGTGTTGTTTCAGCATGCCTTATGCTGCTTTCCTTCAAAATTCTTAAATAATCCTCAAATATTCATTTATAACAGCATTACTACTAGCAGGCAACCGACATCACGCAAGTGTGTTTTGTACATTGCTTACATACTGATTAGAGATGCATGGTGCACTACGCACCTACGTTATAGCTGCACGTTATCATTATTATTTGAGATTTTGAAGCTCTTTTGCTAGAAACAAACCAGTTTTTTTCCATGAAAAGACATTTATATATATTTTTATCCGATTTTTCTAACCTGGTTATCTTAGTTACTGAGTTTCTAATTCGAAGTCGCCTTTGTAAGTGCGTTCCATGAATATTGAACAAGGTTTGCATGTTTTGTATTTGCATGGGTTTTTGTTGTTTGTTGAGCCCCCCTTTCTGAGGACCAATGGCTTTGCTCAAAAATAGGCAATTCGCCAGCACACCCCTCTTCCGGCGCTTAGACAGAGGCAGAGCTACCCTTCTACTTGTGTTACACGTTACTCCAGTTTGAGGGGCCTTGTATTCGGGGTGGGAACTTCCAGTATTATGGGCCTGTACCCCTGGTGTTCCCTACTCTTGCACACAATTATAATCTATGAATGGTCTTTGATTCAACCGAGAACAAAGCGGGCTGAATTGCACGACTGAGTTCCTATGCAAGGAGGCTTCGCACACTGTAGGTATAACCACTTTGTGCGCAGGATATACCCTCGACCGCCCACAGGCCACGCTACCGCGTACGGAAATTGACCCTTGGGTTCTAGTAGGAATCACCCTCCACTATGCGACCCACCCCTTACGCCTTCCGCGGCACTACTTTCCAGACTCTCCCGAAGGATTAGAACACGTTTTCTAAGCAATAAACTTCCACAACCCGTGCCGAATCCTGTAATCCGTTTCCAACGTGTTCGTCTTTCTACGGCAGGACCGGAAGTGATTCACATGTGTTTTTGTTGCAATTCTGAAATCAATTGGAATGCCCGTCAGGGTTGCCAGAACCCAAACTATCGCATATAACAGCACATGTTAAGTTATTACTCGTGTTAACCCTGTCCCGAGGATTAATCCGGGATTAGGTAAAATTAAATGGTACCGAATATGCACGAAAATAGCAAGGTTGGCAACTTGGAGCTAGACCTAGCACGGTACCTAATGAGCCCAATGTATTATTTCACTTCACGCGGGCTCAAAGAGCATAAACTAACCAAAACTAACACAAGGCAAACATATTTTTTTAAACTTTTAAAAAACCGACAGGAATTGAACCCCGTGCCGCCGTATCACAGGCACATCTAGCCGCAGCTGAACCACCAGAGCACTTCCAGACAATTCATTGCACAGCAAAGACATCGGTAAACTGAAGGCTGATTAGGTGCCGTGCTAGGTCTAGCTCTAAGTAGTTTGGCAAAGCTGGTTGAAACTTTTAATCTTAGACAAGGAAAGAAGAGGACAGATAACATGGGAAAAAGCCTGTTACCAGCTGCCACATAAATTACTGGGTAACTTCAATAAATTAATTGAAATTATAAGTAATAAATAATAATTAATAAGTTAAAGCAATTCAGTCGTAAAATAATATAGCCATTTTTATAGGTAGAGTATGAAAAATATATTATCTACGCCTCTGTTGAATGACTCTCCTTGAAGAAAATTTATGGCTTTATTGATTATTTGATGACTGAAAATATCCAAGATCGAGTATGAAATTACTCTCGATAATTAAATAAACATCCCTACCATGATATACTCAGAGGTAACACAATGTGTACATTATGCATTATTATTAAAACAAGTAATATGCAAATAAACCAAGGTCAGCAGACAATAATTACCTGTGAAATGAAATTCCAGGCTCCTTCTTCTCACTTCGACTCTTGCAACCATATGCCGAACAATTTACCATTATGAATCTTAGTTTTTATCTCTCTTTGTTCAAAAACTCACAAAATAACTGCAAAATAGCACCGCCACAACAATAGATGTGTTTGCCACATAAATAATGGCCGCCGCTCTGAAAAGGCTTCAATTTCAGTACATTGGCTTAATGTCATGCGCGGTATCCTTAAGGACTCTTACCTAATCTAAGCTTTTAATAGTTATTCACATATTAAGTGCGGTATACGCAAATATATTAAAAGACTATATAGCGTGTTCCGGCCAATACCTAAGCGAAAACCGTGAGATAGATGTATATAAACTCCACATAAGTCTATCTCGCCTCATGAAGTGCCGAAATGCGCAGAAGCACCAAGTTCAGATTCATAGGTCGCCGCCATTGAAGCACCCCGATCCGTTTCAATTCAACCAATAGCAAAACTCTATAACGAGATTGCGCAGAACGCTCGAGAATGAGTTGCAATAGACTTATGGGAGATTGGATATTTTCGTTCCTCTCTTTCGGCTTAAAAATCCTTTCATTGCCTTATGAGATACTCGCTACATATTCTTATAATATATTTGGGTATACGCGTTAACGTTGCCAATTCTTGGCAACGTTAACCAAATGTATAGAATTACCCATCCACTTACGTTTCAGCAAATTGCTTCTAACAGCTCTGATGGTCGGTCGAGTGGTACGATTCCCTGTTTGTGGTACGGCATTGGCACCCCGGGTTCGGTTCCCGTCGGTGACAAAGCTTTTTTTAAAGGTTATGTTTGTTTCTTTTTTTTTTTTCATTTGGGTTAGTTTTGTTTGGTTACTCCACAGAGCAAGGAGGGCCATGCGTGAGTTTAATAATAATCGTTTAAATTAAAAGTAATGGGGACTGAGAATTGGCAACGTTGCCCTCCCCTGATTTATATTTTATGACTTTCTGTTTAATTTAGAGCTAGCCCTAGCACGACCCGTAATGAGGTTTCAGTTTACCGATGTCTTTGGGGTGCAATGAATTGCCTGGAAGTGCTCTAGTGATTCAGTGATTATCGGGGTTTTTTACAAACATTTAAGGTTATGTTTGTAAAAAGTATTTTTTCTTCATTTTGGGCATGCCTTGGGTTAGTGTTGATTAGTTCCTGTTCGTTGAGCCCCCGTAGCGAGCGAAGCGAGCGTAGGGTCATGCGTGAAGTGAAATAATACATTGGGCTCATTCGGTACCGTGCGAGGGCTAGCTCCAAGTGGCTGTTTATAAAGTTATATGGATTATTTTATTACAGTCACGAGTGCACTTGTAATGAACAACATTTTTTCTTCAAACGTCAGTAAATCCGTCATTACTCGACTGTGTAGGCGGCCGTGAAGTTTCATTTTTCCTCCGCCGGAGCTTTACTTTTCACTTTTCCGCCGGCGGAGGTAAAAGTGTTACCATAGCAACATAGATACAAACAAACAACAAAGCAAGCGTCAACAACTCAAGAATTATTAAACTAAAATTTGTATTTATCACTCAATTTGTGCACTGCATTTCTAAAAATCACTAATTTAGGAACAAATTGGTTATTAACTTAATCGAACTTACTCAATAACTGCTTATCACTACGGAATTAAAACGCAATCGGAGACGCAATTTTAAAAAAATAATTATTGTTGACAGTGTCCACTGACAGCTTTATGTTACATTACTATAGCAACGACCTGTGCCTATTCACCGATACCGGTCTAAGCCGCCTTGCGAACCAACTTATCTTTGATAATAATTATTATTATTACTATTAAAAAGAGATATTTTTGCATTAATTTGTCGACATTTGAAGAAAAAACAGCATATTTTATGTGGAGGAAAAGTTACTTTTCATGGCTTGCTCTCTATTACCAGCTTCACTCCGTTCGGCTGTTAAACACGAGCGCGCCATGAAAAGTATCACTTTTCCTCCATATAAAATAATATACTATTATCTACGGATCATTTAAATAAAAATATAATATTTAATTTAAATTTTAAATGAAAAAGTTATAGCTTAGCTAGTGGTCAATTTCATATTAATTCTCGCCCGTGTAAAAGAGCTCTTACAAAGGTATTTAAGTTAAATAGAAAATGAAAATACCGTGATAATGAATAATGGAAGAACGTTTGCGATAGAAGCCCTCTATTCTCAACAGCTGATTTTGACACATGTGTATCCGAAAATGTACGGCTAATTGCAGCCCAAATGTTAAAACCGCAAATGTTTTTTCTTTCTTGATTTTGGGCATGCCTTGGGTTAGTTTTGTTTGGTTGCGCGCCCGGAGCGAGCGAAGCGAGCTAAAGGCCATGCGTACAATAATTTTTTACCAATTATTTTGTACCATTGTGCAACCAACAATGTAAACACTTTAGGTTAGGATTGAACATTTGCGCTACATTTTGCCGCTCTTTTTGTGAAATTATTTTAGATCAAAATTTTAGGTATAACTAAGTGCGTCTTCGTTTGCCTCCTTAGAAAGAATGGGATAGACATACACTCGCTTTACGTTATGCTAGTTTTACTTATGAATAGAAGGATGAGGATATTGCTTTAAGTTAAAGGTCGTGGTTAAAGGTTACTAGGTTATGTTATTATTGATTTGTAAAAACATTCAAAATTGATGGTTTTCGGTGTTTAGAAGAAGGAAAAATGGAGCAAGCGGTTGAGGACATACAAAATAAGGTAATCCATGTAGGGAGGCTTGAATTATATTTTCGGACATACAATACTTACACAATTGTAGGCATTTTATTCAAGGAACGATAAAGTAAGGTGACCTACTCCACTCCACATCCTATCCTAAACCAGTGTTGTATAATTTAAGAAATATCTATATTATTGTCTTGATCTGTCCATAAGTATATACTCTACAATATTGGCCGATATCTCTTAGTGGCATTCTAAATTACCGTTCTATTCTCCTTTGATATAGGCACCTAGAAAGACCCTGCATTTCTTAACATTTAATGAGTTTTTTTTAACAAACTCTCAAACTAAGTTTGAACAAACTCCGAACTTAAGCGTCACCACAGAATTCATATTTGTTCAGATAAGTAACTAGCATCTCTCATCATATAATAGATCTTTGTTCTAATACCTAACGTCTCTCTTCATATAATGTTTCTTTGACAGATGAAGAAAACAGATGCTCAACTTGACACTCTGGCCGTACAGGTTGGAAATATCGAACAAGAGATATTTTCTGAGGACGGACAAGAAGTAGAGGTTAACAATCTGTTGAAGTCTGTCGGTGAAGTGAAGGACAACTATCAGAATTTAAGAAAAGAAATAATGGAGGTAAGTTAGTTGATGTCGATTCTAATTATCACGTATTGTGTTAGTTTTTGAGACGTAAATTTTTAACTTGAACTATAAAAGACATGGAACATGTTTGAGCAGCTTGAATATTTGAGGGTTTATAGATTCACTCTTTCTCTCTTGAGCAGTGAAACCGCAGATTTCTATTATATTCAGTTAATTTTGGAATTCCTATTTTCCAAGGGTGTGCAGTTTTGGACAGTTTTTTCACACATTATTTGTGAATATTAGGAAGTGCGGATCGACTAGAGCAAAACTAGTGATATTATCTTCATCTACACTATCGACTTAGTTAGTAAACACATTTTTGTAGAATTTAAGCATTTTCGATTTTTCTCACTCACTGCTAATTTGTGTGAAAATAGATTGGAAATTTGCCTGATTCGCTGCATTGAACGCCTTGTACACATTTTTATTGTTGAAATCAGTGTTTCAAAATGAACTATTTAGTTTCAAAATCTTATAAAATTAAGGATTCTCTTCAGTCAGTCATTACATGGCATTACAGGCATCGTTGTAAAGAAAAGTCAAGGAAAACTTGAGGTAGTAAATCTCCTTTCAGGTACAGGACCTTCAAAAAAAGCTGAGCTCCTCCTTGAATGTACAGCTGAAGATGATGCAGACCAAGTTCAATATGCTCAAGCAGAAAATAACTGTGGCCGAACATTCGAAACTCGTGGGCCGATCGCGGTCACCGGCCAATTTCCTGGATAATCACAAATAAGTATTACCCGTTTGCCTTAGGCAGCTTTGGCTAAAAGGGGAAATTATTTTTTTACAGTTGCTCTACTACATGTCGGAACAATTGGCAATGGTCAGAACGATGGGAATTATTTGATCACACCTTTTGTAGGTAGTTAAGAGCTTCATACTGTTTTGCCATATAGGAAATCCTATAGTTGTCTTGCCTAAAAATTAGGCCTTTGAAGCTTTTTATACAGACAGAATTGGCCCCATTTCGATTGATATCTTCGGAAATATCAGATAGTCTCAACAGATTTATCATAACAATAGACCATGGGACCAGCATAGTTAAACTGAACGGATGTGAAAAATCCGTTTTCATTAGGACCAAGTGTTGTTAGGAGTTTGAATTCTAAGCTATAAGCTGCCAAATTTATGCCCATTGCTTCTGATCGTTGCGATTTTTTCCGATAGGTAGTATATCGTTTTCTGCGCTACTTAGTTATAAAATAAGCACAGAAACCTGTACAAAAACAGGAAAGAAACCTTTTGTACCGGACCAGATACAATTTTTGCTGCTTCGGCATTATTTAGACAGTTTTTTTTTTCCATAGATGAAGGCGTCAGACTTTCTTTTCTGTCTTTCATTGAAAACCTGATATAATACCAGGCGCTATGTCAAAGCTTTTACTCATTGTATTTCAAAGTTTATAGGTTTTTATGATCTCATCGTTTATTGTACTAATTATTTTTTTAAGTGAACCGTTTACACTTAACTTGCTACTTATTAAGCGTAGATAGTTTGTAGGTTTTTGGGAATGGTACTATTGAGCGTAGGGTGATCGAAGACTGAGCTATTTAAGTGCATGTTATTGTTTAAATCGTTTGCTCGATAGAACTTGCTGCACGAAGAGAAGAAAATTAATAATCTAGATATATTGTCGAAGGGACCTCAGAAAGCATAAGAATAATGTAGGACCGAGGCAATTTTTTTTGCATTATTCTTTCAACTATATAATACTTAGCTTCTTAAGGGTTTTAAGAAAACTAGTAAATATATACGTCTAGAAATAGTTTGTATAAAAGCATGGCATCCCCAGTGTATTTGCACGTACATACATACATTCTAACTAATTTGTGATACAATTCGTACTCGTATGCTTTAGTGTTTGCGTTTGTAGAAGTTTTGATGTTATGTTTTGTTGAACCAACGTGTAGATTTGTTTTCTATCAAATGTATTAGGTTTGAATACATATGTCGAGCAGAAAAGGTATGCACTATCAGTCAATTATTTGAGGTCAAGGGACCATAACTGCAGTGTATGATATACTATTAGCAAAACACTCTTTTAAGTTTTTGAAGATAAATATTTGCCCTGTCAGTTCATTTGCAACAAAATCCCCGTGTTTGTCAAAGACTATGGAAGGATCCAAGTGTTCCTCAGAGTTTAGCATTTCCTCGGCTTTCTTTACATTGATGGGACATGCGGTCAAAGGCTTTTGAAAGGTCGCAGAATATTGCCCCAATATGAGATCCCGTTTCAAAGATCTCACCTACATACTCCAGATAGTCCAGTACTAAAGCCAAATTGGAAGCTTTTTAGTATTTGAGTGTATTTACAATTTGGTTTTTGATAGGAGTGGCACGAAAACCTTTGATATCGTTGAGATTAATGATGCTCTGGTTGGTTTTAAATTATCTTTTTATTTCCATCTTACAAACTCAAAATTGATGTTTGTGCTTATTTCTGACTATGAAACACGGAATTAAGCTTAATTTTATCTGTGGAGCTCAAAACTTGATTTTTTTACTTAATTTTGACTTTGAAACTAAAATTTTGCCTTAATTCTAAATGTGTAATTAGAAAACTCGGAATTAAAGAAAAGAGTTCTTATTTTTATTTTTCCTTAATACAAAGTTGCTTTTCTTTAATAAAAGAGTTTTCGATTAATATCTCGACTCTTTATTTTCATTTTTATTTTAGTACCTTTCTTATTTTCATTTTTCTTTAATACCTCAGTTTTTTTTGTTTTTATGTTATAGCTCAGTTTCTTAATTTACTCACTTTCCTATTTTTCTTCTTCATTAATAGTTCCTTTTATTATTGCCACTTTCATAAATGAGTTTTTCGATTTTCTTTAGTAGCGCAGTTTTATTTTCTGTAATAACTCGATTTTTTATTGTTGCTTTTTTTATTGAATAAG
>MU187586.1:0-14145 GCA_016904865.1 Pissodes strobi | reverse complement strand
AAAATTATTCAAGTGATTCTATAAAAGTAGGAAACATAAAAACAATTTAATACTAAAATAAATTTTAGATTTCTTTTAAACATATTAACTAATTGTTACTAAATTTTTTAACTCTGCCACAATTAAATCTATTCATGAAATTTTGAATTTGATCTTAACAGAGTAAAATAACCGTAATTGAGGATGTCCCTATCATTTATTAGTCGAAACCTTAATATCTCATTTACTAAACATCGTAGAAAGATGTTCATTGAGGAGAACCTATAGTTTTTATACCTATATAACCATGTTTTATAAAACACACTTAGTGGTTAGACCCCATATGTTGCTTTTTTCAAATGAAATTACATGTTTAACTTAAATTATCACTTTATATTGTTTTATATTAAAAAACTATCTTATAATTTTTAGTAAGCAATATATCAAACTATGGGATTCTGTATATAATAGTGCCTGAATTTGAAAATTAAGTAAAAAATTCCTTTTACTTCTTTAGGGATAATTTCAGAGTACATCGTAATTTTGAAAAAATATAATCATCGAAAGAAGTGACGAGTGTTAAATTTTATTTGTCAATTCTTAATCAGTTTCTATAAATACACCAAATCAGCTGAGGTGATTTATACTAATATGATCAGCTTTAGCAATACGTGAGTAACGCGAATTTAGAAAAATCCAGCGTTTTGGGCTCTTGTCCGGCTTGCCCGTGGTTTTCGTTCTGTTTTTTTCTCAAAATTTCGATTTTTTCTTTATAATTTTTCTCGTTCGGATCGATCGTCTTGTTTTTCTGCACCGTCCACTTGCTACGTTTCTCTGTCTTTCGGCCGTGCTGTCCTTGATCACGCGATTGCGCGGTGGTGATGTCAGATGAGTAGTTTTTCTACAAACAAATAGATAAACATATTTTTATTTTTCCCTAAGGAATGAGGTGAAATGCATAAAAATAGTGAGTGTAAAAACATCTCATATGATATGGCTACAGGCTGATGTAAGAGTTAACTAATTCCAGGACTGGACGAGTTGAGCTGGCCAATTGCCAATTAATACAAAAAAGAAGAGAACGATAAGTATCACATTAGCTGTGTTCGTATGTACGAAACGATGATCTTGGGGATGATCGATATTTTGTCCCGAAGTATCGATGTTATGATTAACAAACCACAACAATATAATCGTTAAAACTGAAGATTGCAAAAGCCGGAAAACAACGATACTTCGGCTACCGCTTCATAGATGTCGCCAACGTGTTAACTTCACTCGAGTATTGATCCAAAGAGAATTTATAAGCTCGAAATATTGATATTTGCAAAATATCAAACAGTTCAAATATATTGGATTTACTCGCAAAACTTAATTAAAACATCAAAACACTGGGACATTTTACTTACTGTATATAAACTCGTGGAGTATTCCTTGATCTTGTAGCTGAGCGCGCTTTTCAAGTGCCACTCTTGTAGGTAAAAGTCTTGTTTCAAGTTTACTCCCTTTTTCCTTAGAAGGTTATGCCACCTGGAAAATTAATAATGGAATTTGGTTTCAATTAAATCAATCAATCAATTAAAAGCGCCTAAAGAATAGTTATGTTTAACACATTAAACATGTTGTTTCGATACACGGAATATCGAATCGGGCTATAATCGATATTTTGTATCAATAATATAGCACTGAAACATTCAGTACATTTAGCTTCTAATTTGATAAATTATATACTACAATCTCAAAATACTGTTTATATATTTGGATTGTAATTTATTTCATATATCGAGTACTGGTACTTTGCAAGGCCATGCATGGATAAATTAGGATATTATAGACGGAGAGAGCTCTCCCCCCAGCGAATTGACCTTGAGAATAATAAGTAATAAGTAGAATATTATAGACGGATAGGCCTCTCCCCCACCAAGTTGACCTTGAGTGCCCTAAATCAAAATTGTATTGAGCCAAATAAGAAATTATTGTGGTAATGCTAGGAACTTTACTCCCATAAAATGAAGTAAGATGCTTTAATTTGTGCCCATTATTCTCCTTAACAGAGTTGACCTTGACAATAATAAGTAATAAGTAGGAGATTATAGACGGAGAGAGCTCTCCCCCACCGAGTTGACCTTGGGATTAATAAGTAATAAGTAGAATATTATAGACGGATAGGCCTCTCCCCCCACCAAGTTGACCTTGAATGCCCTAAATCAAAATTGTATTGAGCCAAATAAGAAATTATTGTGGTAATGCTAGGAACTTAACTCCCACAAAATGAAGTAAGATGCATTAATTTGTGCCCATTATTCTCCTTCCACAGAGTTGACCTTGAGAATAATAAGTAATAAGTAGAAGATTATAGACGGAGAGATCTCCCCCCCACCAAGTTGACCTTGAGGACCTTAAATCAAAATCGTATTGAGCCAAATAAGAAATTGTGATGGTAATGCTAGGAACTTAAATCCCATAAAATTAAGTAAGATGCTTTAATTTGTGCCCATTATTGGCCGATATGTCATGTAGGTCATTATGCTTAAATATTGAGAACGTATACTTGAATGTAATAAGTAGGAGACTATAGACGGATATAGCTCTCCTCCCCATCCACTCGACCTTGACTTATAAATTAAGTACACCACTGATTCAAGAGTTCCTAGTAATAATTGGGGTCTTCATAAAGGTTGTACCGTAGTACACATAATGAAAAACTATCCCCTGGCCATTCTCTTGTATTTCTCCAACACTTCATCATTTGCAAAGCTTTTAGCAACTACTTAAACGCTACTAACCATTTCCGAACGCCTTACCTCGTGAGCATCTGAAACAGCCTGGCTCTCTGTCCGTATTTCCTGAAATATCTGAACACGCCAATCGCAGAGTCCCTGTGGGTCGCACGTATTCTAAGGGACATCCAATAGAATTTTAAGGACTCCAGGTGATTTCCTGAAACGGGAAACGGTCGTCAGTTCTAGTTATCTGAACCGAACATAATGAACAAGTGACATTCAGAGGGCACCAAATATGCCGAGAACAGGGAAAGAATATAAAACACTTCTAAAAACGGTTCATTTATACAAGTTAAATGCCAAACACACAGGGGGAGTTCAGTAACTAAAACACATTTTTATATTGTATTGTAAAATTTGTCTTCTTTTGCTATTCATATTAAAAGACGCAACGATGTGTTAAATAGTCAGAGTGGCAAGCGATCAACTGCCTTGCTGTCTGCCGGAGGCCTCGCTAGCAATCGATATTAAACAGTGTTGCCAACCGTATCATAATAATTGTGATTTGAAATTTAAAGCATAAACTCATTAAAATATGTGAAGTTGTAAAGATTCATACAACATTTGTAGCCTACATAAAAATACAAACAAATCTCTTCGACGGTGCAGCTTACACATTGGTCGAAAATTTCAAAAATTAAGAGGAAGGTTGTTTGTCATCAGTAAAATGTCGACTTTACTGCGATTACAAACCAAAAGAAACGCTTGGGAGAATGATTTTAATATAGCGTTGCCAAGCTTCTAATGACTGATATCCCTGGTTCCTTAACCTAAATTTTGACTCCTGACGACCATGCCAAACTAATTTGGAGCGAAAGTTCCCAAACATCTCAGAAATAATCAAAATACCTTTTTTAGACAGCCATTCACCAAATCTCGAAGCGTAATGGGGATCTTTGGCGTTGAGTTCCACCACTTTCCTTAAGAGCCCCGCTACCGTTTTATGATTCGGGCCTCTTAATCTTGCGAGCTCCAAATAGGCCGGGGTAAATTTCGGGTCTAGAGTTATGCATCGCTTGAGTAACTGTTCGGATTCCGCCGTTTTGTTGTTTTTCCTGAAAATGTTCTTTATTTTAGTCGATTGCCGGATGAAACATGTTAAAGTTTGTTTTTTTTGATAGTTACAGCACAAATATCATTGATTTAATTTGAAAGCTAAATAATTATTTGCCTTCGAATTAAAATTGAAAATATAGTCATAACTGATTGAGCCAATATTAAAACGAATGCAATATTCAACACATTTCGCTCGAACAATTCATTAAAGTTTCAGCGAATATTTAGAAGATATTTATTAAAGTAATTATGGAAAGTAAAATATTTATCAACTTCAAATAAATCTAGTTTTCAGCTTTATTTGATATGACATGGATCAATACTATTTTTAAAAAGTTATTAATTATGCTTAGGAATGTTTTATTGTGAAAGGCGATCAGCTATATGGGCTAATCCAATTAAAATATTAAAGAATACATAGAGTACATTTAATTTCATCCAGTACCATCAGGCAGAGGAAAATGTATGATGAAATTTTGCATTTTTCAAAAACTATTGGGGAACATAACCCTTTCATCTTTACTACTAAGAAGAAATGAATCGAGTGTTCAGCTCTATTTGATATAACATGTATATATTATATATTTCGAAAGTTAGTGATTGTACCCAGGCGGCTATATTATTGTTGCTGCCAGCTATAGTAGCTAACACAATTATAATATTAAGGAATATATAGAGTACATTTACTTTCATCCAATATCACAGGTGGAGGAAAATTTTGATGATGAAATGTTGCATTTTTCAAAAACTGTTGGGGAACAGAACCCTTTCATCTTTACTACTAAGAAGAAATAAATCGAGTGTTCAGCTCTATTTGATATAACATGTATATATTATATATTTCAAAAGTTAGTGATTGTGTTCAGGCGGCTATATATTATTGTTGCTCCCAGCTGTAGTAGCTAACACAATTATAATATTAGGGAATACATAGAGTACATTCAATTTCATCCAATACCACAGGTGGAGGAAAATTTTGATGATGAAATTTTGCATTTTTCAAAAACTGTTGGGGAACAGAACCCTTCCATTTTTACTACTAAGAAGAAATAAATCGAGTTCTATTTGATATGACATGTATATATTATATATATTTCAAAACTTAGTGATTGTGCCCGGGCTGCTATATCTTATTGTTGTTCCCAGCTATAGTAGCTAACACAATTAAAATATTAAGGAATATATAGAGCATTCAATTTCGTCCAATACCACAGGTAGAGGAAAATTTTGATGATGAAATTTTGGGGAAACGGAACCCTCCCATCTTTACTACTAAGAGAAAATTGAACACCCTATATAGCTGGCAGCAACATTAATTTTTAACCTCTGACACAGCAAGAGCCCTTAAAAATGTTCCCTAAGTTTGTGGATGCTCCTTTTAATTTATCATAACTCCTTGCAAAGTTGTATGAGGAGATCTTACAAATTATAATGCCTACTATATCTATATGCACCTAGAAAATGAAAGGAAATTTAGGGATTATATGTATAAATAGAACCAATAAGGTGGCCTCCCAGATCACCGGATCTGTATATACTCGATTTTTTCCTGTGAAGATACTTTTTTGATTATTAAGTAGCATTTTCTACTAAAAAAGATAAGGTGGCCTCCCAGATCACCGGATCTGTATATACTCGATTTTTTGTTGAGAAGGCACTTGGAAAGTCAAATATACCGTTTTCAGTATGGACTCGTTAAGGTGAATCCGATGAATGAACTTACCTGTATAGTTGTCCCAGATTGAAATGGGCGTTCACATGGTTCGCTTGATATTTGATGGCTGCCAAAAAATGCTTTTCGGCTTCATAATTATTTTTTAGTATCGTTCCTAAATTGTTATGGACGCTTGCGTATGTGGGCCATAATCTACAAAAACAATAATTTTTTAGGCAGATGATAAATGTGACTATACACTAGACAGAACGAGAAAAGAATGAAACAAAACCCTAGTTTAGTTGCAACGCCTCGCTTATGACGTAAGTGGGAGATGCTTCGTCTTCCGAACGGCGGTTAGCATTAATGAATGATTTAAGTGGGAATATATCAAAATAACAGCTACAAAAAGTAAAATGTGTTAAACAGAACATCACTCACTTCAAAGCCATATAGTAATGTGATTTGGCAATCTCGTATCTGGAGGCATCTCTGTGGAAATTTGCGTAGTTGTAGTGCAATTTGGCATTGTGAGGTAACGTCTGAAGGCCGGCCCTGTAACAAACAAACAAATGTAATGGAGAACAATAAGGGTTACCATATAATGCTTACAATCCCCTTTACAAAATATGATTTAAGTTTCATAGCCTTTGGTCCCATTCAGGGAAATCTGGTGTGATGATTCCCTCGAAATAAACTAGCGACATTACAAGGATACTCCTTAGGGAGGGTTATACAAATTTCGCAAATAGGTCTGTCATCCAATATAGAGTGTAGGCCCGAAGTTCGCCTCATGATCTCCCTCCAACTTTCCCCATTAAAAGGACTAAATGTTTAAGTTCCAGGGCCTTAGGGCTAGGAAAAAATCTGTGAGTTTCTTTATAAATCGATGATGTTGAAGAGAACCTTCCATTTCATTATATCGATTATATGCTTTTTGGAACGTTGCAATGTTGTTAGAGTAGTTGCTAGTCCATAGAGCGGAAATGAACACCCTGGACTCTATTATATCGACGATATGCTTTGTGGAAGAGCAATAATTGGTAGACTCCAGAGTGGAATGTTCAAATTTTTCCTTAAAAAAGCTTGCGGCGGGAACACCGATGATACATGTTGCTAGCACAGTTGCTAGACCATAGTGTCGAAATGCATCGGATTCCTCATTAACCTTAAACTTAATATAACCTCGTTCGTAATTATTTAAGTCTAATGATCAGAGTCTATGGTTCAACTGATACATTTTTAACACGCTGCTACACTTTGGCGTATTGTCATGGATTATCCTGTATTAAATAGCGCAACTACCCCGGACGTTAACCCGATTCCATTCTGTATATTACAGAACATTTCGCAAATAGGCCTGTTATCCTATATAGAGTGTAGACCCGAAGTTTGTCTCATGATATCCCTCCAACTTTCCCCATTAAAAGGACTAAATGTTTAAGTTCCAGGGCTTTAGGGGTAGGAAAGAATCTGGCAGTTCCTTTGTAAATCAATGATGTTAAAGGGATTCTTCCAGGGCACTTGGTAGGTTAAGAAATCATCTCCTTGGAGGTAGACCGCGTATTATCCGAGGCGTCTTCATACTTGACCTATGCTCGTCACCAATGTAATGTCTGACTTCTAAATGCGTGATTAAGATCATACCCTGTTTTTATTAAAGTTACTTTAAAAAAAATCCTGATAGTTCCTTTAAAAACCCTGTTGCAAGGGGTGTGTTGGGTTTCATTACATTGACGATAGCCTCTATGGAATTCTCCAGGTCAATTAAACATTAGAGTCGATGTGCAATCCCTATTTTTGACTGACACAATCCTGAGGTAGGGACAGCGTTGGAGTCTACTATATCGATGATATGATTTGTGCAATTCTGTAGTTCGTTAGAACAGTTAGTAGACCACATAGCAAGGAGCGCGTTTCGTTTCATTACATCGATGATATGCTTTGTGGATTGTTGCAATATTATTTGCTAGACCACAGAGCGGAAATGAACACCCTGGACTCTTATTATTATTTGTGGAACAACAATTGGTAGACTCCAGGGAAGAATGTCCTTATTTTCTTTTAAAAGTCTCATAATCAGAGTCTATGGTACAACTGATAGATGTTTTACACGCTGATACACTTTGGCGTATTGTCATGGATTATCGTTTATTAAATAGCGCAACTATCCCGGACATTTACCCGATTCCGTTCTGTATATTACAGAACATTTCGCTTACGCTGATCATAATTAAATCTAAACACTGCAAGGAAGTTTCCGAAGCATCCCATTGTTGCAGAAACGTCTCTTCGTCTAAAAGTATAAATTTTCCACCGGGTCCCTACTAAGAGTTGCTAATTAGTCAATGTCGACGAAAACTTATCTGCCGCGGGTTAACATTCATTTTGTGCTTAGAAGTTTAATTCGATCCTAAATAGTTTCTCTTGACTTTCATTATGGGGTATTCTAAGTTTATTTAAATTTTAATGTAACCAGTGTTCCCTTAAGAGTCGGCAAACAGAAACTTAGTTCTTATAATTGCAACTATATCAGCCATATTGGTATCATTGATTAAATAATGTTCTCTCTTATGTCTACGTAATTACCACTACTATAGTAACGTAGCTATATAACGCCCATAACATAATATACAGATAATAACGAAGGGGATCGTTATGATTTAAGCACCTCCCAGTACGGTTCCGCGCGCTGTTTATAGCGTAAAGTGAAATAAAAATGGTTTATGGAAACGACATTTGAAATATCTATAAACAGGGCTACATTATTCGAGCGATAGCTAATATTTCTGAACTTTATTTCTGGCTTTTACAATTGTAAAACATTTCCGAACGTCGTAAAAATGGAATGAGTTTAATAAATTATGAGAGCGGAGACAGCGGCGTAAAACTGACCTGATTTAAAATTCAACAAATAGGCAAATACTAAGAAGCACCAGATATGAGAGGAGTTAAATTTGCCTTTTACCTTCCTAATTCATTTCCGTAAGCCGTCAAATACATGCAAACCTAGCTGTCAGTAGGTATGCCACATAGACTCCGCCCCCTTTATCTTCATAAAAGCGACCGCCTACTTGTCACCAATCAATTAAACGGGGGCCCAAACAAATTAGGCTCCGTCCTCCTGTTTACTGGTCAATCAAATAGTATACGCGCCTCTTGTCACTCGTCAGTCAAAATAGCAACTGCCTCCCTGTCCGCCATGAAACAAATTACCTTTGCAAGGACTGGTTCTGTTTCCAGAACTCTTAGGTAGTTTGTGGGAGGTATTTCCAAAAGGGTTGAAAAAGAAGAAATGATTTACATACAAAATTAAAACACCACATTGAAAAATCACAGTCCCAGTAGTGGAACATAATCTAGACAAGGGTAATTCAAAGATACGGCATAAGATTCATCGTAAGTCTGGGACGCGACCTGTCAGTAGGTATTTCAATTAGACTCCGCCCCCCATAATCTTCATAAAGTAGGCCGGCCACTTGTCCCCTATCAAGCTCCGCCCTCTTATCTCATCTATCGAATCAACAACTGTCCCCATGTCGACCATCAAAATTACCTTTGCAAGGAAGAACCCTTAGGTACTTTGTGGGCGGTAATTCCAAAAGGGGGCGGGGCCTAATTTTAATAATTGGTTCTCAACTGCCGGCTTACCCACTGTTGTCATAACTGTCCAACAATCAACTCCATGGTAATTGCGTCGTCAAATTACGCACGAGATGTTTAAAAGAAAAACGAGACGCCACTGTAAATCTGAAAATTCGAGTTTACAGCTTGTTATATAATCCCCCAAAAGAAAACAAGATGAGCTTGCAATTGTGTGTATACAATAACAAAATTTTATTAATAATAATTCTCCCAATTTACCGGCTATAAATGCGGCCATCCGCACTCCTTTAAGAGGATATTTCGACTTGAAAGTTATCGCTTTTTCGGCAATAAAGTCGGTTGGTGGAAATAACTATAAAAACGTTACCGGAGACGGGAATATTACGTTCAATATTCGCGGCTTTGAATTTTAAATGAGAGACACTTAGTTAACGAACCTTAGGCTTTAGCAACAAAATGTTTCTGAATAAATATTTTTGAATAGTACGAAAAGGTTTTTTATTCTCATTAGGCATCTGCCACGTTTTGATACCCCTTCAACAAGTAACACCGACATTCTAATTTTATCGGCATTTTTATTGGAAAACATTATATGCAACCTTTCCGCTTAAAGCAGTAAAACCGAAGTTACATCTTCTGTTCGACACACCTGAGGCATATTTTACGAGTTTAAGACTAAAAAATATTACTGGAAAATGAAACACTTCGACGCTGTTTATAGGCGTATCTAATGTTTCCATTAACGGATTTTATTACTTTCGACTGAAAAAGTCGAAGTTTGAATAAGTCTAACCAATACTTTCTTTACTATGCTTGGACATAAACATAAGGTGACAAAAAAGGCAAGACTGTAAACCCAGCTTTATCGAATTCTTATGACGCGATGGATAGCGGCCGATGTGGCAACGTTCATTTCTGGACTAAGGGAAGGTTTACATTCAAAGTGCAAACCAAAATAGGGGGGTTAAATGTTCCCAAAGATTTTCCTGTTTTCGATGAAACCAAAACTCCCAGTTTTGTTACTCTTGGCATTAAATTTTAAAAAGTGGGGCATTGTTGTGGATTATCATCAACTAAATAGTGTAGCGATATTGGGTAGGTACCCGATTTCTAATATTGAGAACTTTTTAAGAAGTTACACTTGGTTCATGCAGAGATCATCAAGTAACTGGTCCTTATCTCTTCATATGGCACGTTATGGATTATCGTTGATTAAATAGCGTAACGATACTTTTACTTGTGCGTCTCGTTTGTCAAACACAAAATCGCACAATATTTTTCTGCCGGCAACTTTACTGCAAACATTTCAGACAATTTAGTTCGCGATAATCGAACCAAACTACCGAATACTTTATCAATTTCGTTGTTTCGGGCACTTGCGTTACACGGCGCAAACTTTTCCCCCCTAGATTGATCCCGAAAGTGGCTAATTACTCAACGTCGGGAAAAACCGTTACGTCGACGGGTTTTGCTGGACTTATTATTTGCTCTTTATGAACTTGATTTCGAACTTAGCCTTTTCATTACCTCATCTAAAATTCCGCGCCCCTTCCTCATCCAGCACCTTGTAAGGATACACTTTATAGTCTGGAGTATAGCTATACGCTTAACAAGTAGCTCTTCAAGTGATAGACAAAAATCTAGTAATTGGCGTTTCGTCGCGGATTAGCGGGGATTAAATAGGGTAACGATAGTAGATGCATACCCGACTCCTAATACTCAGTATATCTTGGGACGTTGCCTACAGGGTATGGGTATTGTGATGGATTATAGCTGACTAAATGGTGTAACGTATACTGTAAAATTAGTAAGTATGAAATTCATTTGCCCTCGTTACGACTTAATAAAACTACGGAAAAAGCTTTACGTTATCAATCGTCGCCCTCATCCATCCTAAGAATGCAAATTTTTATGAGTTTTCCGATAGCGAAAACGCAATTTTTAATCGCTTAAGTGTGAACGCGATAAAATGTCCTGCAGTGTTCGCCAATTTCATAGCGAGTAAACGCGAGTTCGACTTTGAGTAATTAGCAGTTTTTAAATTGGAATAAAGGCTGGAAACTCGGTATGTACTTTCATAGGAAGGTGCGTAATTTTAATTTAATCGCGGCTAGTTGTTGAGAGATGCCCTCATATAAAATTCAAACACTTTTACTATTTAGCATAACAGAATAGAAATTGTAGTTCAAGCCGCTTCGTAACCAGTGAATAAACAATAGTGCTATAAGATGCACCTAGAGGATAATCGGTGAATCGTGGCACCATTGTGGAAAGCTTCCTTTTAATTTGTCTGAACGCGGATATTTTATAAATGTATTATAAATAATATATACATGCTAAGAACCCCACCAACACCCACACACGCACACAGCTTATTAGATAGTTTATACAGCTTAAACAGCTCTCTAAAAAGATGTCTAATTTTAGGTTTAATTTCTTGCAAATATAACTTAACAATTACAGGATATAATTTTGTAAAAAGTGTATGAAATTATTCCTCTTTTTGAGAGCAATTTTTACAAGTTCAACTCCTGCTTCTATTACGCTACAACATTTATCTTTATGTTTATTGCTAAACCTATGCGAATGGGAGGAAACATTTTACCTGCAGTCTCAGAACAAAATCATTGTTAGAACTAGTACAAAGGTCTAAAATTTCAATGTGTATATAATTTATTACACAATCTCCTTGAATGTATCAATCCAACTATTATGAGATTTATCAAAACCCAACCATTTTACACGGATTTCAATCCCCTTTTTCGTAAAACTTGTTCTACTAAGAAAACATCAGGTTTTTAGTTTTCTGTAATTCTTCTGACATCAATACAAATCATATTCTTCAAATATTACTATGACAACGATTATTGTTGTATATAATTTATTACACAATCTCCTTGACTTTATCAATCCAAGTATTATGAGATTTACCAAAACCGAACTATTTTAGAAGGATTTTGATCCCCTTTTTCGTTAAACTTGTTCTACTAAGAAAACACAAGGTTGTTTAGTTTTCTGTAATTCTTCTTCATATTGATATTCGAAGAATATGATGCCTTTAATACAAGTCATCATATTCTTCAAATATTTACTATGACCACGATTATTGTTGTATATAATTTATTACACAATCTCCTTGAATTTATCAATCCAACTATTAGGAGATTTATCAAAACCCAACTATTTTACAAAGATTATATTCCCATTTTTCGTAAAACTTGTTCTACTAAGAAAACATCAGGTTGTTTAGTTTTCTGTAATTCTTCTCCATAGAGATATTTGAAGAATATGATGACCAGTAAAAGTCATCATATTCTTCAAATATTTACTATGTCAACGATTATTGATGTATATAATTTATAACACAATCTCCTTGAGTTTATTAACGCAACTATTATGGGATTTATCAAAACCCAACCATTTTACAAGGATTTAAAACATCTTTTTTTATAAAACTTGTTCTACTAAGAAAATATGAGGTTTAGTTTTCTGTAATTCTTCTACATTTAGATATTTGAAGAATATAATGACTTCAGTACAAGTCATCATATTCTTCAAATATTTACTATGACAACGATTATTGTATATAATTTATTACACAAACTCCTTGATTTTATCAATCCAACTATTATGAGATATATCAAAACACAACCATTTTACAAGTATTTCAATCTTTCTCGTAAAACTTGTTTTACTAAGAAAACCTCAGGCTGTTTAGTTTTCTGTTATTCTTCTTCATATAGATATTTGAAGAACTGATGACTTCAGTACAAGTCATCACATTCTTCAAATATTTACTATGACAACGATTATTGTATATAATTTATTACACAAAATCCTTGAATTTATCAATCCAACTATTAAAAGATCTATCAAAACCCAACCATTTTACAAGGATTTCAATCCCCTTTTTCGTAAAACTTGCTCTACTAAGAAGTTTAGTTTTCTGTAATTCTTCTTCATATAGATATTTGAAGAATATGATGACTTCAGTACAAGTCATCATATTCTTCAAATATTTACTATGACAACGATCATAGTTGTATATAATTTATTACACAATCTCCTTGAATTTATCAATCCTACTATTATGAGATTTATCAAAACCCAACCATTTTACAATGATTTCAATTCCCTTTTTCGTAAAACTTGTTCTACTAAGAAAACATCAGGTGGTTTGGGTTTCTGTAATTCTTCTATAATAGATATTTGAAGAATATGATGACTTCAGTACAAGTCAGCATATTTTTCAAATATTTACTATGACAACGATTATTGTTAAATATAATTTATTACACAATCTCCTTGATTTTATCATTCCAACTATTACGAGATTTATCAAAACCCAACCATTTTGCAAGAATTCCAGTCCCATTTAAGTAAAACTTGTTCTACTAAGAAAACATCAGGTTGTATAGTTTTCTGTAATTCTTCTTCATATAGATATTTGAAGAATATGATGACTTCAGTACAAGTCATCATATTCTTCAAATATTTACTATGAACGATTATTGTTGTATATAATTTATTACACAATCTCCTTGAATTTATCAATCCAACTATTATGATATTTATCAAAACTCAACTTTTTTACAAAGATTTCATTCCCCTTTTTCGTAAATTTTGTTCTACTTAGAAATATCAGGTTGCTAATTTTTTGTAATTCTTCTTCATATAGATATTTGAAGAATATGACGACTTCAGTACAAGTCATCATATTCTTCAAATATTCACTATGACAAAAATTATTGATGTATATAGTTTAATACACAATCTGCTTAAGTTTATTAATCCAACTATTATGAGATTTATCAAAACCCAACCATTTTACAAAGATTTCGATCTCCTTTCTGGTAAAACTTGTTTGACTAAGAAAACGTCAGGATGTTAAGTTTTCTGTAATTTTTCTTCATATAAATATTTGAAAAATATGTAGACTTCAGTGCAAGTCATCATATTCTTCAAATATTTACTGTGACAACGATTATTGTTGTATATAATTTATTACACAATCTCCTTGAATTTATCAATCCAACTATTATGAGATTTATCAAAACCCAACCATTT
>MU187583.1:33637-72433 GCA_016904865.1 Pissodes strobi | reverse complement strand
ACAAAGTTACCTGAAATAGAGTTGTTCCTCGAGACTCCTTGGCCAAAGGGTGCTATTATTGTTTTCGTACCATGAGCAATTTGTATATATTGTTTAGTACAATGATAAGCTACTTTGTGTCTTCTGACTGTAATTACTGGAAATCTTAGTACAATAAAGAAAGAAGGTTGATTATTGAATTTTTTGCTTCAGATTAATTTTAATATCTATAAAAGAACGCGACTGATGTGTCAGATAGGAAAATATATAAAAACGAGAAAAATATGAGTGCTCTCTGTGGAAGGGATTAGCATATTCAAAATTCAGATCAGTTAATGCTACAATTTTGTCTAATTTGTATGTTTTTTTTTATGGCAGTGGCACACAAACTAAAGGGAGATCATATGACGCTCGACGAGCGATGTGTGTGCGAAGATGTTGATTGACACGGTTCTTGAATATTTGTAGGTTGTAATTAGTGGGAAACAGATGTCCTGGAAGTGAGTTCCACAGTGATGTAGTGCGCCAGACAAAGGAGTTCTGGTAAAGCAATGTTCTAGGTGTTTCTAGTTGTACGACGAACTGGTGCGCTCCTGCCGTCTGTCGGGACTGTCTGACAGGAGTTGCCAGGGGCGGTATTATGCGGGCCAAATCCTGAAAACATCTGCCGTGAAAGTATCTGTAAGACAGAGACATCTCGGCCACATGTCTGCGATGTTCCAGACTATCCAGATTCCGGGTCAACTCCGGATCGCCGACGTGACGCACAGCCCTCTCCAGAATGGAATCCAGCAGCTTTAGGGTATACGTTGGTGCGGCACCCCAGATATGTGAGCAATATTCTAAGCAAGGTCTTATTTGCGCTTTATACAGCAAGAGCAACTGCTGCGGTGTATAGAGTTTTTTGTTGCGAAATAGCGCACCAAGCTTCTGGGAGGCTGATTTTGCGATGTTAGCAACATGGTCATGCCATGACATATTGCTGTTGACCGAGACACCCAGCAGCTCGATTGACGAGGATGAAGGAATGGTCGATCCTGCCATAATGATGTCAGGGCCCGCTGTATTGGCCCTCTTAGTAAACGTTGCTGCTTGGGTCTTTGCTGGATTGAACTGGACCAAATTTCGGTCGCCCCAAGTTTGAACTTTCTCCAGGTCTTGATTAATTGCTGCAATCTGCTCCTGTCTGCGGTGATGAGTCTCAGTCGCTGGTAAGGGTTTTTCTGATCTAAAGTGGGAGACAAGGGTACTGTCATCTGCAAAACTGTAAACAGGATTATTCGTTTCGATCAGCAGGTCATTAATATAGATAAGGAACAGAGTTGGTGAAAGTATTGCGCCCTGAGGCACGCCCGCGTTGATGGTGAATGTGTCCGAGATGTGTCCATCGACTGCAATGTATAGGGATCGGTTCTTAAGGAAACTGGTCAGCCAGCTGCAGAGAGAGGCGGGCAGGCCCAAGGACGGCAGTTTGTTGGGAAGTCCGTCATGCCAAACTCCGTCGAATGCCTTTGATCCAACGCAATCGCTCGAGACTCTCCGTTGTTTTCAATTGCCCCACTCCATATATGAGTGACATAGGCCAATATATCTCCTGTCGATCTCTCTTTGCGAAAGCCGTATTGATTATCGCTGATTATTCTGTTACTCTCGAGGTACTTGAGTAGTTGCTGGTTGACTCCACGTTCCCTGACTTTTGGGATTATTGGAAGCAAGGCACTTGGACGATAGTTTGAGGGCGTGGTTTTCTTGCCTTTTTTGGAACAGGTTGGACTCGAGCGACTTTCCAAGAGGATGGGTAAATCCCTTTTCTGTAAGAAAGAGAAAAAAGCCTGGAAAAAACGGGTGTTAGTTCGTTGGCGCAGTTCTTTAGCACGATGGCAGGTATTCCGTCCTTTCCTGATGCCTTTTGCGTATCTAGTTCTTTAAGGATTTTGCGAATATCACGGTGAGAAAACTTGACTTCTGCCATGGTAGTGTTGATGTTCGGTATAGTGGGAAGAGTCTTGCCTTGAGGCACGTCTAAGGTAGAGTGCGATGAAAACATTTTGGCGAGCATGTTTGCTTTTTCCTTGGCTGTAGTCGCCGTGATGCCACGTTCGTCCGTCAAAGGTGGGAGAGACGTTTTTGTAAACTTGTTACTTACTGCCTTTGCTACCGACCAGAAATTCCTGGAACCACTGGGACATTGCAAAAGTTTATTCCTGCTCCTTTGATTGTGTTTGTCCTTAGTTTCGTCGATCACACGCTTGCACTTGTTTCTCGCTTCGACAAAATAATTGCGATTTTCGCGGTCTGATTTTGCTGCCAGTACTTATAGGCTTGTTGTTTCCTTCCTACAGCCTTTTCGCATCTTTTGTCGAACCAGGGCTTTCCTTTTGATGGTAACTTGATGGAATTTGGGATGTATGCTTCCATTCCTGAGGAGATTACTTGCATGATCTCTTCGCAGCAGTCTGACGGGTCGTCAGTGGCAAGCAGACGTCGAGCCAAGGAAATTCTAGGTAGAACTGCCTTAGATCGTCCCAGTTGGCAGAATTGTAATGCCAGATTTTGCGAGGCAATGGTGGATCCTTCTGTGTGGGTGGCAATTCACAAACCGTTGTAATAAGTTTGTGGTCGGAGGTACCTAATGGCGGACCAACTGTAACCTTGTACTGGTCAGGATTGGTGGTCAGAAAAAGATCCAAGAGGGCGGCGAATTCGCCCCTCTCTGAGATTCGAGTTGGTTCGTCTACAAGTTGAGTAAGCCCGCAGCTGATGGCAAATGCTTCAGCTTCTCTACCTTCGTTGTCGGTCTTGTTGTGATGTTTGAGCCAGTTGGTGTTGTGGGCATTGAAGTCTCCCAGAACGATTATTTCTGAACTGGGGTGATCGACCTGTATTGAGTCAAAAGTGGTAGCTAGTGTTGAAAAAAAGCTTTGGTAGGCTCTATCGCTCGGAGGGCGATAGAGACAACATATAAGCTTGGTTGCTCCCTTGGCGGTGAACTTGAGCCACATGACGTCAAGGTTGTTCGGTTCGAGTGTTTCCTCGCGGTGACATTAAAGATCGCTTCGGACAAAAAGGCATATTCCGAACTTACATCTAAATCAGGTATGTAAGTCGTAACCAGGAGAGAGGTAGTTCACTGTTGTTGTTGTAGAACATACTTGTGTTTCTGTAAGGGCTAATATGTGTGGTCTGTTTGCTCGTAGATGTTGGTGTACCGAATTTATGTTTGTATTTAGGCCTCTTATGTTGCAGAAATCTATTCTAAATTGGCTCGGTATCTTTGCTGTCTGTGAAATGCGGAATGAAGGGCTCCCAGGGCCACCCAGCGCCTGGAGATCCGAATGGCCGGGGAGTTTACTTCCGGAATATTTTGATCCTGGAAGCATCATCATGTCCATATATTGCTACTGTGAAACCCGGGACCACCAGCGCGAAAACGGAACGTGATTTGGGAAAACCACTTAGCGCTTCCCAATTCTGGTGGGGTGGTCTTTCACCGGACGATGCGAGTAGGCTTATGCATCTACGACCTAGGGCCGCATCCACTCGAAGCATCGGCCTCAGACTAATTCCTTCGGTGGTCCCTAGTCTGACAGGGGTAAAAATGGGGTTTGTTGGATCACTCCCCAGGTATCAGCTCCGGACTTTGTACTTTGGTGTTCTCCAGCCTGGAGGAGGACGATGGAATTTGATGGGCCACATCCCGTGGCAACTCGGAATGGTTGGGGCGTCACTCCCCGTAATCAAACTGCTCTCACCAGTTTGACGTTCCTGCCAGCCAATACAATGCAGCCCCTCTTGTCACAAACTGTCATTGATCGGCCCCAGACTTTGCACTTTGGTGTTCTCCAGCCTGGGGGAGGACGATGGGATTTGATGAGCCATATCCCATGACAACTCGGAATGGCTGGGGCGTCACTCCCCGTAATCAAATTCCTCTCACTAGTTTAACGTTCCTGCCAGCCAATACAATGCAGGATCTCTTGTCACAAACTGTTATTGATCAGCTCCAGACTTTGGCGGCGTGGTTTTAATAATAATATATGCAAATTTTCACATAATTGTTATAGTCGGTTGGCATTTTGTCATATTCTGATTCAATAAGATTAGTATATGACCGAATTGACATAACCTTAAGGCAGGTACTCATTAAGAATACTGTAACCGCAGCAGTCACTGTATCCAATTCTAGTGTGTACGCATACAATTTCCCTTTTTGGCGTACATTCACAATTCCTTGTGTTCGTAGAGAGCTTCACGTGATGATGTTGGTTCCGAGAGAAATGGTTTTGATAATTATCATTAAAGACTTCTACGTTGGTGGCGTAATTCTATGTACGAAAAGAGAGTTGAATCTCAGTTGAATCAATGGACGATCTTGGGGGTATTAGTACATTGCCACCTATATAGATCTATTGTGTCCCTCTTCCTGGGCGCTTTCGATCATGTGATTCTTAATCAGAATACCTCATCCAGCTTCAGTGCTTTGATAAAAGCAAGTAGTCTGGCTGGCTCTATGGATAGAAGTTTCTCCTATTTGACAATGCAGCATCCGAAGCAGGCCATTCACCTGTTCGCGACAGTCTCACAGTCTGTGATAAGGTGTTCCGGGGTTTCCTCCTTCAATTTTTATTCTGTCCAGTGCATTATCAACCGGCAGTGGCTCGTAAAAAAACCGAAGAGGATGCGGAGATTGTTCTTACTCAGTGATATAACATTTTTTGATATTCCTGGGTGAGGTGGCCTAGGAACAAATTTGATTGCCTTAACCCTGGAAGGCGTTCCCATATACCTATCCATTTGGTTCGCTCTTCTCTCCTAAATTCTTCCTTGTAGGTGTGCATCCCTATAAGCGGAGTTTGTGCTCCTTCTTTTGCCAGTAAGTCTGCTTTTTCGTTGCCTTCCATCCCAGCGTGTCCTGGTATCCACTGAAGGGACTTGCCTAGTTCGTTTGCCCTATCTATGCATTACCATATTATTCTGGAGCTGATTGTTGGTGAACTCAGTGCTTTGATGGCTACTTGACTGTCTAAGATTATGATAGATAATTTCCTTCTTCCTATAGTTGCTGTCCTATGGCGATAATTTCCACCTAGAATATGTGTGGGTGTTTTTCCATTGCTTCGAAGAATTTGGTTCTTGCCCCAAATACTCCATCTCCGGTCCCCTGTTCAATTCTTGAACCATCTGTATGCCATTTTATGGGACTTTGCTGCAATGTGAGAATACAAGTGGTGTTCTTTTTCCATTCTTCTCTACTTCTTATCACGACCGTGAAGTATTTTTTAAAATTGTATGTTTTGACTATATCGTCCCCGGGTAGCCCAAGAAGTGGTATATGCTCTATCAGGGATGGTAGTTCACTCTTTCTGAGCCATCCTCCCTCGCCCGCTACCTCTCTTGTGATTCGATTCATTGCTTGTCTAGCTGCTCCCGCTACAACAATGTGTAGAGATGCGAGGCCAGCAGTTGCCTCAATTGCTGCTGTTGATGACAATATCATCGGCATACCCAACACAATGTTGGCCGAGGTATGTCAGTACTTCCAGTAGTTCATCAACCACTAGACTCTACATTAGTGGTGAGCATACTCCGTATATTGTATTAATTTACTTGGTCCAAAATGTCAAAGAAGCAATATAAGATGCAGAGTGACGGACAGATTAGCAGTAGCATTAGGGTATTTGGCTACTAGTGATTCTTTGTAATTTCTTCATATTATCTCTAAGCAAGTAACAACCAGTATAATTCCAGAAGTGTATGAAGAAATTATCGAGAGAAATTATTGAGAGAAAATATAAAGGAAAGTTAATAATAAAAATATCAGCTCTTGTATATTTTGGTATAATAAAGGAACGTAATTACATATATCGGAGGAAAGACTACTTGGAGAGAAGATACCTATGAATGTGAACTTCTAGTTGCAATTGGGGACAGTGCATGTGGTGGCATAGCCATTAGCCGTTAAGTGAATGTGATGCACAAACTAAGGGTAGAAATAAACTTAACTTTCCTGATAACTGTAGCTTTGCATAAGAACATTGCAGTCGAGAATATAAAGAAAGTTAATGGTTTCAATGCTAACTTAATAGATAGACTAATGAATAGGCATGTGTTTAGAAAAATCATTCCTGGTTCCATTTCTTTCATTAATCTGGATGAAAATTCAAAATATGACTCGATGCCATTTTCAGTGTACTAGAGGACTCCAAAGAGTTTTTAAGGTCTTATATTAAAATTAGTATACCAAACTTTGATATAAAAAACTATTGGGTGGTTCAAACACAAAATTGAAGTATTGGAAAAAAGTTAAATTTATGAAATTGGGTGCATGGGCTGTAACTAAAAATATGTTGGGCAAACTAAAAGATCTATACAATCAAGATTCAAAGAACATATAGGTCATTTAAAGTATGGTAGAACAGAAAAATCAAGTGTTGCCGAATATGCTTTTGAAAAATGAAAATAATCATAGAAATAAATTTAAAATTAATTCATAATATATCTGTTATGAGATTATTAGACGCATACCAAAGTATGGTAGTTATTAAATGTAAGAATAGTTTAAGTAGAGATAGTTAGTCAATTCTATTGGTGACAATTAAGATCCCAGGGTTGGTTCTTTTTGGTTTTGCTTTATTAAGTTAACAGTAAGGTAAGGTAGATTGTAAATTCAATTTTAACCATTTTCTGATGGGGCTGATATGGTTAGCAAAACGCATGTCGAGTGCAAAATTTTGCTTCGGTTCTGTGGCTAAAACTGTGTTATAGTATCCTTGTTATAATAATTATGATTGCTTGGCAACATTGTATACAACTTCACATTTGTGGTGAGCGTACTCCGTGTATTGTATTAATTTACTTGGTCCAAAATGTCAAAGAAGCAATATAAGATTCAGAGTGACGGGCAGATTAGCAGTCGCATAGGGTATTTGGCTACTAGTGATTCTTTGTGCATGGGCTGTAACCAAAAATATGTTGGGCAAACTAAAAGATCTATACAAACAAGATTCAAAGAACATATAGGTATTTTAAAGTATGGTAGAACAGAATAATCAAGTGTTGCCGAATATGCTTTTGAAAAATAAAAATAATCATAAAAATAAATTTAAAATTAATTCATAATATATCTGTTACGTGATTATTAGACGCATACCAAAGTATGGTAGTTATTAAATGAAAAAATAGTTTAAGTAGAGATAGTTAGTCAATTGTACTAATACTTCAGTGAGATGAAGATTAAAAGAAGCAGATGAAAGCCCATACAGCCAACTAAATTTCCACGTCTTCTCCATAATCAGGAAATCAGCCGATTAGAATTTGCCAGAACAAATGTTCATTGGAATATCGAGAACTGGACAAACATTCTTTTCCCGGATTAAACTTGAATTCAATAATTATGGACGCACCGAACACATGGAAGTGATTGGACGAATAGCTGGTGGCTTGTATCTCGAAAATATCTTGCAAAAGCATGGTTTGCTATATGTCGGCTATAATGGATAGGAAAGGTTCATTTTTATGCACGATAACGCTCGATTGCATATTGCTGGCGCTGCCCGATGCGGTCCAGGTTGAAAGATTAAATTGTCCGTCATATCGCCCAAACCTAAATCCAACAGAACGTATGTAGGATCAACTGCCCAAATTAAAACGCCACATACGATGAAGAAAGTCCGTTTGAAATAAAATAGAACAGCTTTGATTGCAGCACTATATGTCACGTATATCAAATAGTGCGTCACTTTGTATAATAAAGTTAACGTGTCACGACCGGTTTGACGTGACGTCATGCTTTGAATGGCGTGCAGGTTACGTAGCTCAGATTCGCGATCTGTTTACGTCATGCGAGAAGAGAAAATAAAGAAGGCACTTAAGTAAAAAAACAATAACAACTTATGTTGGTCAAAGATTGATAAATTTGCACTCTACACGCTTACTAAGGTGCGCATGTTTTTCGACTGAGGTTGTATTGTGTTTGTATGTATGGCTAGCTTCGACTTAATTCCACTCAGAGTTTACACTGCATTCTACTTGGCAGATTCTACTCTTTATCTTTCTTTGATCTTTGACAAGTTTATCGTAGATTCGACTTTTACTACTATAGGTGTAGTAAAGTCTGCGCACATGTGTGCTGCGAAACTCGTGCTTAGATAGGAAATAATGTTTCAGGTTAGAACCCTAGGCCTATGTGTACTTGCAGGGAACTGATTTGGGTGAGAAACAAAGTCTGTCGAACTAGTGGTGCGCTTGCGCATTTATGTAATAAAATATGCTGCTCGTTGCACGTTTAAGACTTATAATCGCTTGCGTTGTTTATAATTTTTCTTGAATGATGACATAATATTTTCCAAGTTCAAGTTCAAACATAGAGCAGTTTGATATTTACTTAGTAGTTCAGGTTAGTTTGGTAGCAGTTTACTAGGTCACAATGTGAATGGAATGCAAGTCCTAAACACTATATCCAAACTCTACTTAGTAGCATGTCGAGAAGGATGCAAGCAGTAATTGGTGTTTTAGGGGGAATACCCGTTACTAATTATGCTCTCATTTTAATCAAATCACTAGTATTTGCCAACAAAATAACATTTAAGTTTGAAGTAAATATCCATTTTCATAATATTTAGCATTATTTTCTTTCACAATTTTCTTCTCGTAAAAAGTTAAGATTGTTCACAATTTTTTTTTAAAAAGACTTCTTTCTAGTACATAGTGTTTAAATCACTTGATTCATCAGAATTTATTTTTACAAAAATAAATTATGTAAAATTTAAACATAATTGATAATTTTGTCGGTGAGGTAGATTTCTATTAGCGAATAATGGAGGTTTGTCTCAGTGTATGGATTTTGAAATTATATTTGTATATCTTCATGAAATTTTGTATTACAATAATATTTACCTATTATATTTTGCACTAAAACAAATTCGAATTTCCATGAAAGAGCTAGGTTCGTAACTTAGGGAATTCACTAATTTTATTTAAGGTTTACTGATTTAAACGAAAAAAAAATATCATCTTATTCAATTTACACGTTGGTCTTCATTCAATGTGTTTTATTTAAAGTACAATTAGGTCAGCACAAATTGGGGAAACATGAAGTAAAATACAGTCAATAATTTCTCCTGAAATATCAAACAATAATTTTTATATTTAAGCAAACACCTATTTCGTAGACTGATATCAAATTCAAGATTTCGTTTAAATAAGGCTCATAGCCATAACTAAAAGAATCGTTCTTAGCCATATAGAATGCAAAATGTCTTATGAATAATATTGCGTTGTTAGCAAACTTTTCTCTATGTAAAATAGTTTTTACCGAAATATTTTTTGTTTTTCAGGTTAGTTTACTGAACTAAACGAGGGAAAACCAAGGTTCAGCCAAATTAGGTGACGCCGTTCTAGTACCCAAAAGGTAGGTACGATTGAACGTGTTGATTCTAAAAATATTCATTCCAAATCTGGTTGAATACTGTTGCCATGACCCTGAACATATTTTGAGCAAATCTTCCGTAGTCAAATTTTAAAATAATGGCTCAAAAATTGTTAAGGATTCTCATATTTTACCTAATCTATTCATTATTATAATTTTTTGAGTATCTAGCCAGGCTATAAAAATATTGCTATTATTATTCAACCATTGATAAAATATTTGTAATTTATCTTTCTTGGGTTTTGGTTTTGTTAATTAAATCAACTAGTTTATTACTTTCACCAATGCCGGGCATTTTGAATAAATATTTTCATCTAAAATTTGAAGGTTTGTACTTCATTTAATCATGTTATTTTAAAAATTGAACACATGCTATTGTCTACAAATTTATTTGGCGAAGGAACTCTTTCGATAAACGAAATATTTTCATCATCATCATCATCATCATCATCATCATTAGCCCTATCGCGTCCACTGTTGAACATGTGCCACTCTTCTCGATACTGCGCCGCCTGCATCTACTTATGCTTGATGCGCCTTATATCATCAGTCCATCTTGTCTGTGGTCAACCTCTGTTTCTCTAAAGCTTCATGTCTCGGCCTCCACTCAAGGATTTTCTTGGTCCATCTGTTGTCAGTCGTTCTCGCAATATGCCCTGCCCAGGTCCATTTTAATGTTGTTATTCTCCTGACGCTATACCTGTTCTTCTTATTTCGTTGTTCTAAGCCTTCCATAGAGTCAAACACCATTTAGAAAAAAAAACAAACAGGATGTCGGTAGATACTGGCGTTGCCATATGGCAACGCCAAAGTTGAAAACAAAATATTGCAAATGTGGATTTATTTTGCGAGTTGCTGGATAACACAGTGAAACAAGGTATGCTTTTAGTATAGCATCAATGTTATTTGAGCCAACAAAGTGTAGTATTTATTCACAAGCGATTCTTACAATTAGGTAAAAATGTATGTAACTCACAGTTCTTATAATGCTGGTCCAGTACATGCATGGAATCATAATAAACTGACATAACCTAATAAAGCTGCTTGCGCAGAACAGTTGTCATATGGCAAGATCAGTCCTTCATGAGTTAATATTAACTAGTGCAACAAATTAAGCTTTGAGAAAGTCAGTCTTCCAACCAAAATAGTAAATAACCTTCCAATTTATTATGAAAATCAGAAATATCAAAATGAAAATAAGACAACAGAGTAAACTAAATAAATTAATCAAAAGCGAAACAACTACAGATACATCGAATTTGTTCGAAAACATTTTGGGCAGAATTATATCGGTTAAATACTATCATATGATCAAAATTTCTCGTTAGATATCAAAGAACAAGAAGTGTCATTTATTCATTTTACCAATGTAATATGTAAGTAGTGATTTCGTAAAATTTAAAATATTGTTTAAATCTGCAAAATAACATAATTTTGGTTACAAGGGATTTCCTGTGGTTTCTTGTAGCATAGCGCAATGTATATCTAGCCTAATTGTATACTTTAACTAGGCTCATTGTAAACTAGAATGTTTGTTTTCCTACTTAGATGAAGTATTTAAAATTTTTGTATTAGTCTGTCATGGTAGTGTAAAAATAAAGCTTAATCACCACTAGCAATCTAAGTGTAAATGCAGATATTATTTGTGGATTTTCGGGAATCGATTATCTCGCAACTCAATTTTTAATGTGTTCCATATGCTCGAAAAATTTGCTATCAGGCTTTTAAAAACAAGCATAAAAATTTAAAATAGCTACTTTAAATTACATCGGTTATATGAAACCTAAATGAATGGTTCATATTAAATAAGGAAATCACTGTTACGTCAGAATTTCCAGGTCATTCCTTAGGAAAAAGAAGTGGTAATGTAAATTGCCGCATTTCAAAGAATTGTTGTAAAATCAGTCAAATAAATATAAGATGATACAAAACTTCAACGAAAGTAAAATTTAGCACTAAAGTGGCAAAGATCAGATACATGCGATAAAATACAGTGTGAAATTTTCGTGGATAGTTTCCGCAAAACATTTAAAGAAATGGAAACTAAAATATGGCAAAAAATAAGAGACAAAATTGCGAACAAATACAGAAAATAAATTCTGTATTTTTCATATTATACATTTCTTTAATTTTTCTATCAAAAATTACTTAAGTTAAGATTAAAACCATGTATTTTTACTAGAATATCAAGTGATTATTTGATTCATAATTTTTTGATACCAGTTTTATTACCATATTCTCATAAGGGGCTGTTTCCTTTTATTTAAAAATTGTATCCTCTTTTATTTTTATTTTTGTAATTATTTATATTTGTTTCTACATAAGGTTTAAACTAGGCAAAAAAATGAAGGCACAATTGAAAGAAGTAATGAAATATGAGAAAATCACTAAATAACTATTTAAATATTTGCAATTTGTGATATAGTAAACTAGGTGATATGCGCATAACTATATTAAGATATGCAAACAAAATTTAGAAAAACAGTTATAAAGATAAAATAATTAAAAAATGGTAAAAATAAATATTTAAAATTAGAACTGCAAACAAACATTTTTTAAATTGTTTTTCTTTTGTTTCTGCATAAGATTTAAACTACATGACAAATAATAAAAGATACAATTAAAAAAAATAATTCAAAAATTGCAATAAGAAAAAACACAAAATATGTAAATATAGTATTAAACTGTGCGATTCAGTGATTTATTCATAACCTTTTACTTATTAACAATTAGGATAGGCAAACAAAATTTTAAGAAGTAGTTATGAAGAGCTAAAGTAAATATTAAAAAATAGTAAAAGTAAAAAATCTAGAATACGAACAACCGCAAACAAACAAACAATAAATTTTGTAATTGGTTCTTTCGGTTTCTGCATAAAATTTAAATCATAGGTCCAATAATGAAATATATAATTAAAAAAACAATAAAGAAATTTGAAATAATTGAGTGAGATAATTAGTGATATTGTGCAATTCTCGCATGTGATTTTTTCATAACTTTTCAACTATTAACAGTTGCGGTAGGCAAATAAAATAACAATTATAAAGAATAAACTATGTATTAAAAATAGTAAAAAATTAAAAGGGTAGAATATGAATATGGACATGATAGTGCTTCCAGGATCAAAATATTCCGGAAGTAAACTCCATGGCCATTTGGATCTCTGGCCGTTGCAGTTTATGTTGTTCGTTTTTGAGAAGATTTGCTGATATAAGTTAAAACCCTTTAAGAGATTGACCAAATCTACCCTACGTTGATTATAAGTATTAATATCACCATTCAGTATAATATAGTTAAAATTCCCATAAACAACAAAATCCAAAGTCCCTGCTAAGGTTTCTAAAAATATTTCAAAATCTTCATTTGGGGATCTGTAAATAGTTAAAATATCACAGTTAAAATGTTTGACCTCCACTGCGGCCACCTCACAGTGAAACTCAACAGACATTTTCACAATTTCAGTTAAATCTCTACAACATAAAGATGGTCTATTCAAAATCATGGCACCCCCCCGCCCCCCCGGCGCAAGGTTATTTGGAAAAAATACAAAATGAGTAGATGTTTATTTACAGACACAAGCTGACCCAGATCAAAGTGAAATAGCCTCATGTCGCATTTGTTAGATATATGAAAAATATCTCCTGATGATGCTAACATGGTTAGCGAAATGCACGTCGAGTGTAAAAGTTGTCTTTCAGTTGTGTCAATACAACTGACCGATTTTATGGATTTATTTGGTCAGCCCAAGTCTGTAACTGCTATTGACTAAGAGCTCTTTTTCAGGAGGATTCTGTATGCGAGATACGCGTATCCGAGATACAGAATCGCGGTCGAAAACTTGGACTCGAATCACGTATCGAATTCACGTATTCACGTGAATTCACGTGTTTCTTCAATCAGTACTAAAATAGTCACAGTGCCATGCATAGGTTCATCACTATAGCGCGTAGTAAATAATACATATGACCATTCAATTTATACCGAAAAATATCCTGCGTCTATGATATATTCTCCGTTGCAGAAGTATCCATGTCTGAACACGTCCATATATCGTAATGGTAATTTTGTATGCGGCATACGCATTCAGCGTCCGGCGACTGAAGTTGCCGG
This sequence comes from Pissodes strobi, assembly GCA_016904865.1. Classification (NCBI taxonomy): domain Eukaryota; kingdom Metazoa; phylum Arthropoda; class Insecta; order Coleoptera; family Curculionidae; genus Pissodes; species Pissodes strobi. The sequence continues at coordinate 58,917 of MU187583.1, read as the reverse complement.
GATACAGAAATTCGGAATCGCGATACTGTATGCGTCGCTCGTGCCGTGTGAATAGGTCCATTTGAGTGTATGTTTATCCTGCGTCTCGGATACGCGAATTTCGCATGCAGTATCCTCGTGTGAAGGGGCTCTAAACGCTTCTTTTTTCTAGAATTAGGCGATAGTTCCTTGGAATAAGCTACTTTGAGTAAAACGAAACTAGGAGGGGAGAGTGAGGACGATAAGGCTAGGAAGACTAATTAACCTTAAACAGCCGCGGTCATAAAATATAAATCAGCTGGAAGGGAGCCCAAGGTTGCCAAGAATTGGCATAGTATAGAACAGTGGTTCCTACCCGGTGGGTCGCGACCACCAATGGTGTCGCAATGTTTCTTTAGGAGGGGCATTGAGAGAATGGGGGGCATAAACGATAAGCTTAACATTGGGGGTAAGTAATATTCATTCAATATTACGAGGTGGCGAATCTCAATGTACGAATCCGCCTAAGATTACAATGAAATGAAATATTCATTCTATTTGCACGCGAAATTATCCAATAGTCGTTAAGCGAAGTCGTCACTAGGCGGAAAAACGAATTAAAATTAAAACACTTGTGTGGAGGGTGCAACGATGAAGCACCAGCCATGCTTGGATCTCGGTCGGGCTTTCAGTCATAAGGTCACAAGCTTGCATCCCAAGCAAAAGAATTGCACTGCATGATTCACCGGTCTTTGCTACTGTGACTCTTCTAAAGCATTTGCAAGAAGGGCTTGACACTTTGATTACAATTGTTAATTATATAAAATATAGTTCTGTGCAAAGACATGGGTTGCTATCACGAAGGTCTTCTTTTCTTCACTGATGTTCGTTGCCTATCAAAAGGAAATGTTGCTGACCGTGTCTTTGAATTGGCAAACGAACTAAAACTGTTTTTATGGCATATTTAATAATAAAACCTGGATCCAAAAAAGTAACTTATTTATCAAACATCTTATATCAGCTAAACAAGCTAAATTTGAAACTTCATCGTACATTATCGACTTCAGAAATCCTAATATTCAGGCGTTCGTATTAAAGCTGCGCCGTAAAATAAATTTTAAAAGATTTACCATGTTTGAATAGCTTTGCATTAAGCTGAAGAATCGGAGACAGAAATTCTTGGATCTGAAGAAATTAAAGATTACCTTCGACTTCTTGAATCTGAAATTCAACGTTATTTACCTGAGCGGCATAAGTTAGGAACTCACTTCATGCATCTGTGGATGGAGTGCGAGGCGAATTTTTGGAGCTTCGGAATGATTCCTCAGCGCGTGATATATTTCAGGAAAATCGTTTAATCGATTTTGTTGTTTCATTCGTCATTCGTATCCTAAAGTTTCCATGCTTTATTTTCAAATATTAGTGATATTTTTGCTTCTAGTTACTTTTGTGAAATCAGATATTTAACTCTTCTGCCGATCGAAATAGACGCCAGAAATAAGTTATTGGCTTCGATAACAACTCCGCCAAAAATAATAAAACTTGCTACCCAGATGCAAGCTCAGTAATCACATTAAATATCCTTATTAAAAAATACGCTGTGTCTAGACTCCCGGTACCGGTATCCGAATAAATCCCGGTAAAATATAATGGCGGTATGATGACGTAATGGTCTACCGGTATTTACAATAATCCCGGTAGATTACAATATGTCTTCGTGATGCAATCAATTTGTCGCAAGAGCTCTCGTGGTGTAGAGGTTTAGATAGTTGGGGCTCACCTGGACGGCACGGGTTCGAACCCCATTGCTTTTTTTATTTTTTTTTTAAAGATTATGTTTCTAAACAGTTTTTTTTCTTGATTTTGGGTATGTCTTGGGTTAGATTGGGTTAGCACCTGGTTAGTTTCCTTTTCTTGAGCCCCCGTAGCGAGCGAAGCGAGCGGAGGGTCATGCGGATCGACCAATAGGAGAGGCCGAATTTGATATAGTCGGCTACGCCTGTAAAGTATCTTTAAACGCTAATTATTTTATAAAATCTAACGGGATTAATAGAAACACCGGCAGAATATTACGTCATCAATACATACCGGGATTTATGCGGACATCGGTACCGGGAGGCTAGCATAGCTTGATATAAATACCGGTAGATTTTTAAGTAATTATATATACGTCATCATTTTACCGGGATTTATTCGGATACCGGTACCGGGAGTCTAGCCACAGCGTAAAAAATATCATCAAAACTTGCAAAAATCCGTGATAGTCGAATAATTATTAAAGTAGCATTGGCAACGTGGTAAAGCATTGGAAAAATTTGTATTAGTAATTCGCAAATTTTGGTAAAATTTGGGCGTAGTCTCCAAAATTGTGGGCATCGCCTGCGGCGCTTGCTGGGACGGTGGGTATTTTTTAAATAATCTAAAACGGGTCGCAAATAACGAAAGGTTGGGAACCACTGGTATAGAATTACCCATGTCCTTATTTCAGAAAATTGCTTCCAACAGCCCTAGGGGTCCAGTGGTCAGATGCTGGGTCTGTACGGCGGCCTGGGTTCGATTCCCCTCGGCAAGACTTTTTTAAGGTTACGTTCGTTTCTTTTTTAAATTTGGGTTAGTTTTGGTTAGGTGTGTTTGGTTGCGATGCGGAGCGAGTGAGGTAAGCGGAGGGCCATGCGTGAAGTTAATAATACTCTTTTAAATTATAAGTAATTAATGGGAAGTGAGAATTGGCGACGTTGCCCTCCCCTGATTTATATTTTGTGACCGTGGCTGTTTAAGGTACACCAGGTATAGCTAGGGGATTCCGTACGATAATTTAATATAGTCGCACGGTATCATCACTGACGCTGCAAATCGCTCACGTAGGACGTCACGTAAGTTAGGAATAGCTATTTGATGTATTCTCTCGGTAGTGCGTGCTTGCCATTTTCGTTAGAAAGATATGAGATTGGTTGATTAAAATATTTTTCAGGCAATCAGACCTGTCATAACAGTTGACTATTGATCTAGATTTGAAGTCGTCAAGTGACTCTAAATTAGCATCCGTATGCAATACAGAGCTCCGAAGTTGAGCATTTAGAGTTAGAGAAAAAGGGATAAAAAAATTGTAAAATTTCATTTACCATGGTAATCATAACTATATATCTTTATCGGTTATTTCTCAATATATAGATATAAACTGGGTGTGGCATGCAGTATAGTGCCTACTTTTGTAATTGATGCACAAACATAATTGTATATATTACAACTTTTTTAATAACTCGTTTTATTTCGCCTTCCAAAGTTACGTCGCCTTTAAAATTTGCTCGTTGCAATATTATTACTTTGTGAATATAGACCACACAAAAATTTTTATATTTCATAATATTAATCTCACCTTGTTGAAGTGTTTATATCTGTCGTCTGATCTTAATCACAACTTAAGTGGTCACATTCTCATGAGAATCGCAAACTAAGCACTACTAAGCAGCAAATTAAGAAGAACCGAGAAGCTTCATCAGCGAACCTGTACTTTACGTTTTCTTGTATTTCAGTAGCTAAATTTAGTCTTTCATAAACTATTGTTGTTATGGGTGGAAATTCTTCTTTTTATACAGTCATTTTTAGGAAGGAATATCGATTGGTTAATCATCGCTATCGTCTTTTTTTCGATAAGTTCGAACCTGTCTAGTATTCTGACAGCAGTATTTGAATTGATATTTAAGGATTTTAGTTGAATGTCAGTCGATAGTTTTTGTGATGATTATAGATTTGTTTCTGTTTATTAATACAGTAGGATGAGTGAACACCGAAGAAAACGGTTGTTGGTGATTCTGTAAAGCTTTTGTTTTATCATTAGCCGAAGAAAATTCCTTGGGTGAGGAGGTAGCTCTCGAGTAGTGATCCATTTTCGTAGATGAAATAGGCTGGAAGCCGTTTGAGACTCTCGAGAGATGGTTAGTTTGTAGAAGAAATTTCTAGCAACCCCCGTTATGGCAATAAGCCCATTTTCAAGATAACCAGAAAGGTTATGTATATATATATATATATATATAATACCTTTTGTGAAGTGTAGCTACGCCGGCATACATCCATTAGTTACTTCTTACGGATACTAGATTTATGGATAATCTCTAGTGCATATTATAACCGAGGAAGTTTATTCATTCTAATCCATTTTTTTCCTCTTTATTTTGGCATTGATATTAAAACGTAACATAGCATTTTGAGGGATACGATTTCTGTTTGAAACTTGCAACTCGGGCTTTTGGAAAGGCTGTACTAACTGAGTTGAATTAACTTAGTATATTTTATGTGATAAGTCCGGTAATTTTATCACCGTCTAGGTTTCAGGTTACAGCAGAACGTTACGGGGAAGTGAACTAAATTTTATTACCTTCTATTTGACACCTCTCAAAACTACAATTTAGATTGTCACGTTGACAAGAGGGTGTGTCTAGTTAACAGTAATTTCTTGAAGTCTCTATTAAGGCTAGAGGAGCTTGTTCTTATTTTTACTCCAAAATAAAAGTATTGGCCTCACATGCTTGGTATTATTTTGTGTGAAATTGAGAATCTAGATCTTGAGTGGTAACTGTGCCGGTAGCGTAGACTTAGACAGGTAATCTTTTTTACCTAATTTGATATTTGAGTTTGAACACTGATTCTTTTATTTCCACGTTTTTTTTTACTGTGTCCGTATAAAAAACGATAGGGTTTGCCAACAAAAGTAAACTTGGTGGCGTCCAACCCCGACTTGGACTTTTACTTATTTTGATTTAATTCCATATCCAGGTACATCAGTGGGAAAACATAAAGTTGAACCTCCCTGAGACGAGCTAACTTAGGTGTTTGGTTGCAGACGGTGCTGGTTGAACTATTGCGAAGACTGGTGTTGACCAAATTTCAAGGTATACATCTGACTGTAGTTTATTTATTTGGCAATTCTTAATTTGATAGCAATCTGTCGTTCAGAGTCAGGGCCATCTGCCGAGTATATTTATCTTTAAATTGAATAACAACAACGCGTCCAATTTCAAATCAGTGTCTAGCAGTTGTTCTATAAAAAAGATTACCTGTCGAATTACCTTATATAATATACAAGCAGTAAAGAGAGTTGTAATTTCGGAATTTTATATAACATTGTACTTGCCAGTGTAGTAAAATAAATATTTTCAAAAATATTTTCGGAGTACGAATTATTTAAGTCACACACCGTTTTTCCTTTAATAAACTATTAACAAATTATTAAATTTATTTTTGTCTTTTTGCAACCCTTTCTAATGCACATTTCTGAAACTGCCCATGATATGTGGTAGAATGTTTTATATTGTAACGGATTTATTTTTCGTGGTAAATATTTGCCTTTCTTATAATTTATAATTTAAATAATAAATAAATAGTTTTACCAAAATGTATTTATCGATTAATGAATTATGTAAAAAAGTAAAATTATTTAGATTTATTAATTTTTTTATGACAGTGGCACACGCACTAATGAGAGATCCTATGGTATTCGACGAGGGTGTGTGTGTGTGTGTGCGAACATGTTGATTGATACAGTTCTTGAATAGCTATAGGTTGTAAAGGAAAACGATGTCCTGCATTGGTTCAATGTGCAAGTCATAGGAGTCCTTGTAAAGCGAAGTCCTATGTGTTTATAGTGGAATGACGATCGGGTGCGCTCATGTCGTCGGTCGATACTGCCTGACAGGCATTGCTGGGGGCGGGATGGTGCGGGCCAAATTTTGGGAACATCTGCCGTGAAAGTATCTGTAAGACCGGAAGATCCAGGCCCCATGTTTGCGGTGTTCTAGACGATCCAGATCCCGGGTCATCTCCGGGTCGCCAGCGAGACACACAACTCTCCCCTGAATGGTACGCAGCAGCTTTAGGGTGCGGCATCCCAGATGTGTTAGCAATATTCCAAGCATGGTCTTATTTGCGCTCTGTAGAACAAGAACAGCTGTTGCGGTGTATACAGTTTTTTTTGCGTTGTTAGCAACGTGATGAAGCCCAGACATTGCTGTTGACCGAGACACTCAGTAGTCCGAATAACGAGGGTAAAGGAATAGTCGATTCTGACATAATGATGCTAGGCTCCCTGTATTCGCTTTCTTGGTAAACGTGGCTGCTTGGGTTTTTGCTGCATTGAACTGGGCGAAATTTCTGTGGCCTTAGTTCGAACTTTCTCCAGATCTTGATAAATTGTGGTAATCTGCTCCTATTTGCGGTGATATGTTTTAGTCGCTGATAAAGGTTTTTCTAATCTAACTTGGGAGACAAGGCTACTGTTATTTGCAAAACAGCAGGATTATAAATTTCGATCAGCAGGTCATTAATATCAATGTGGAACAGAGTTAGATCTTTATCTAGTATTGAGCCCTGAGACACGCCCGTACTAATGCGGGTGAATGTATCTGAGATGTGTCCATCAACTACAACGTGCAGAGATGGGTTTTTAAGGAAACTTGCAGGCCAGCTGTAGAGAGACGCAGGCAGTCCGAAGGATTAGCAGTTTGTTTAGAAATCCATCATGCCAAACTCTGTCGAATGTTTCTCTTCATATACAAGGTACATAGGCCAATATATCACCTGTCGGTCTCTTTTTGAGAAAGCCGTATTAGTTATCGCTAATTATTATGTTGGTCTCGAGGTTCTTGAGTAGTTGCTAATTGTCTACACGTTCCATGATATTGGAGATTATTGGTAGCAACGCAACTGGGCGATAGTTTGAAGGCGTGGTTTTCTTGTTTTTTTTTGGACACAAGTTGCACTAGAGCGACTTTCCAAGAAGACTGGGAAATCTCTTTTCGGTAAGACAGGGCAAAAAGTTTGGAAGAAATGGTTATTAGTATTAGATGTCTTTTGCGTATAGCTGTAGTCGTGGTGATGTCGCGTTCGTCTGTCAACGATGGGAGAGAGGTTTGTGTATAATTATTACTTAGTGCCTTTGCTATCGACCAGAACGTCCAGGAGCCACTGGGACATTGCAAATTTATTCCTGATCCTTTGATTGTGTTCGTCTTTAGTTTCGTCAATCACACGTTTGCATTCGTTTCTCGCTTCGGCGAAATAATTGCGGTCTGATTTCGCTGCCACTACTTGTAGGCTTGCTGTTCCCTACCTACAGCTCTCTTGCAACTCCTGTCAAACAAGGTTTTTCTTTTGACGGTAACTTGATGGAATTTGGAATGTATGCTTCCATTACTTGCGTAATCTCTTCTCGTCAAACCGACGGTACCAAGCAGACGTCGAGCCAAGGAAAAGCTAGGTAGAACTCTCTTAGGTCGTCCCAGTTTTTACCATTGTAAATTTGTAATTTTACAGATAATCTTTCTGTATGAGTTACAGTTCACAAATCGTTGTAATAAGTTTGTGGTTAGAAGTACCTAATGGCGAACCATATAATAAATAGTTAACTTTATACGCTAGGATCAGAACAACAATTTTATATAAAGTTATATACCATATTTTATTATCACTTAGAAGAGCTAGTTTTTAATGCATAGGCCAATTCTCAAAATTTAGTTTCTAATTGGTGATTTGCGATATGAAACAATTTAATTAGTAGATGAAAATTGTGTATTATATACATTAGCTAACTGAAAATTAAACATAACTATTGATTACGGTATGCCATTTCATTATTTCATTATCTCTTAATAAGTACCACTAATAAAGCTATTCTGGTTTACTGAAAGTTAGATATTTATTCGTTATGGTAAAATTTCAAAGTTATTAACAAAATTACGTTTATGTACGGAAGGCCACGACCAAAACCCTTGATTATCGCTATCCGTTTAAAACCATAAGAAATAGATAAAACATACTAAACCATGAATTTTTGCCTTATCAACTAGTATCCGGAAACGGTGCGTCTTCGTGGGGCGCCGTTTCTGCTTTGCAAAAAATTATGATGACAAAAATTTATTGCTATCCGTCTGGTTATTGGATAAATCAATTAATATAAGTTCATATTGTAATAAAAAATTTTAAATCAGAAATCTGCGGTGTTGCATTTTTGTAATATGATATCCAAAAGTTGTATACACATCTAACCTTATAAATTTATCGCTGTCCGATTGAAATATTTTTTAACATACTTGTTTGAGTGACTTTATAATGAAAATAATGTTTTCAGATACTTTCAGTGGTGCAAAAGCAAAGAAAAGTATTTAATAAAATTTTTGACGGACCTGTCTCACAGCCGGTGATGCTGGTAGAATTTGTCGCTTTCGCGCAAACGCCAGTGTGTCAGCTGTTTATTTTACAGTTCGACAGCGAGATAACCATGTGCTTTGGCATTGTAGTAATTAAAAACAATTTTCAATGTTTCCTGCTCAATTATGGTCAACAAAAGTTTGTCTGATTAGCAGCGGGCACAGGTTAATGTATCTGATATTAGCATTTTTGTGATGCAGGATCGTCTTTCTTTTCTACCATATATATCTGATTTCAGATAAATAGCGATAAGTTTCCCCTCCCCCAAAATTTTACATGTTACGCCCTCTCAAAAAAATGAAACGCACCGGAACATATTTCTGAAAATGATTTTTTAAGTGTCAACTCGCCACAATTAACGAAAGAAGATAGTTTTCAGACAGACAACAAAAAGTTTTTTTTCGTTCGTCATTTTTATTTCTTTTTTAAATTACTCTATGTACATGCACCACTATTTTTTTCTGATATCCAAAAAAATATATTATTTACACTATTATTTAACAGCATATCGAAAAGCAGACAGTTTGCTATGAGTTTTTAGGGTCCGAATTGGTAACAATTTTAAAAATTAATTAAGAGCACAAGCACCACGCTAAATGTCTGAAAATACCAGTTTTAGAATCAAAATAATATAGTTACCAAAGCCACAAAGAAGTTTGCGGATAGCGATTGTCGAAAAATCTTGGTCGTCGCCTCCCGTACTATTAGCACATACAACTTGTCGGCTTCAAGCCAGTATTATATATACAATTTTTTATCAGTTAAACTTGATTATTACAACAAACCTGACGTGATATCTGTATATGGAAGAATAGATAAAGGAAAGGAATTCGAATTATTGCCTTTAGAGTGTCAGAAATCTATAAGTCATGCGTCTTGCGTGAAAACTGCTGACATTGGGCGCGACCTCTGAAGATTTATTATTTTACATGGCGCCATAAAAATGTAGCTGCCTTGAAAATACAAATTACCTAGATTTCATTTTGTTATCTATGGAAATTAGGGAGCTTTTCAATTTCGGAGGGTATTTTGTACGTGCTTATCATTTTTTATATGCGCTATATATTTTCGGAAGTCTAATTTCAGGCGGTGAGATACCCTCTTTCAAGACTTAATGTTTTTGTCATTCTTCAATTAAAATCTGACTGGTGGTTTTAATGTAAACATTTTAGACGACTAAATACAATATGATTCAATATACAAGGGTTTCTAGAGAAGGAGGAAGAACCTCGATATAAATATAAGTTTAATAAATCAAGACCGAAATCAAAATGGTGCAAAAATTCAGAGCAGCATCGTTCCTCTGGCACATCTGAGCATCGATCACCATTAGGACAGATATGTCTTTTCAGATATTGTCTCATTATGTGAGTTTTTGTTTTGCCATAAGCTTCTACATTCGGGACCTTCTTCTCAGACTGATGTCTCCGGTTACGGCTTTTCTGAAAGTGGCGCCGGTTTTTTCTCTTGAAGCTTCCCAGAGATTGTCTACCTATTCTATTCTATTCTACCTTGTGCGATTGGGGTCCACGTTTCCGGTATATATGTCACATTAGGGTTCTATAATAGATAGTTACTTTTGAGGGCCAGCACTTTGCCACTGCTAAATTAATCAGTATTTTGAATATTACAGATCTGTTAATGTTATAGGCACTGACACATTTAAAACACTAATTAATTTAACAATTTTAAGGTGCATAATCGAAGTTCAAAGGGGTGATGCTTAGCGTCTTGAGAACAATTTCGGCCCCAGTAGCGATTCCTGCTGACTTCTTCTCACATATTGCTGTATTTTGTTATTAAAGCTCCAAGATATATAAATGTCGGTATATATTTGAAATTGCATTCAGCCATGGCAATGTTTTGTCAAACCATATCTGTATAATAATCTGTTGCTCAGTATCAGATATTCGCCTTCCGGTATTCGGCTTGAAGGATCATGTATAACACTTTGGTAGTATAATGGAAAATATAGAACTTGTAACTTCTATTTGTTTAATTAAAAGAAATAGAACACAAATAACACCCTCTGATACTAAACTAAATATAGTAAACTAAGTGAGTGAAAGTTTTAAAATGCGAATGAATCAAAATAAAATAATATGTAAATATCTCGCCTCTGGGCGGCAAGATCAATCGCTCACTTGACAAAATAAAAGTGTTTTGACTACAATTTTAAAATAATATAATAAAAAACTTTTAACCTTTGAGGGCACGGTTAAATATTATTTTTATAAAAATATAAAATTAGAAACAAAGTCTCTTGTATTGCGTGTATTATGCGTATATTTTGCCACAGCCGCCTCCAAGTCCCAACCGCGAAGTACAAACAAATGCAATGCTGGATGTAGATACGTTAGTCACGTAACATTTGGCCGCATCTAGTATGTAAAGTTTAGAAGAACAGGTTGTTTATTTTTGGTTCTCCTAATTAAATTGCATTTTTTTACCGGGTTTTCTGTTATTTTTTATTTTTTTTTAAACCTTGTTTGGAGTGACTGCCAAGAACTTCTACGAAGTGTTAGTCACTATTTTTGGTGCAGATTCTCGGTAATAGCAGTAAAAAAGTGACAAATCAAGTAAAGCCTGGCGGCCGGTCTCTGTAGTTTACCTTACTCTAATGGCGACCAATAATATTTTTGAGGTTTTCGTTTTTTGTAGCTCTCGCTGGTCAAGTAATGTGAACATATTGTGTCTACTTCATTTATTGATAGTGTTGTATATTTTAGCTTATAGCCCATTTGTAGGTCTAGGTAAGTGTATTAAATTTAAAATTAGTGAAAAATGTATGTAGTTGCATAAGTATGGATATCTGGTAAATCGATACCCTATTTTTACATTTTATTTATTTGTTTATTTCTTTATCAACATGCGAAGTCCATGCTGTATTCCTGGGTGCAATTCAAATTATCCTAGTGTTTTAAAAACAGGGGAAAATAGTGAAGAAGTTTTTCACTTCCAAAATTATTAAAATCTGAAAATTCAGTGGCTAAGAGCCATTCCAAGAGCTGATTGGTCGCCCACTAAATATTCGGTAGTTTCTGCTAAACATTTTGTTCCAAGTGATATTATTCATAAGTATATTTTTTATTACCTGGTGGCACTACAAAAAAAAACCACTAAAGTGAGACCAAATTTTTCAAATGTTCCGTACATTTTTCCCAATTTGCCTGCTTACTTGTCAAAAACTGTTCCCATTCTGTAGCGTTGTACATGTGTCTAATTATTATATTTTGTTTTCCGCAATATATCTGTTAAATTATGGTATCGATTCTCGCAACCTTACTACTCTCGAAGATGCGCCGGAGATATCTACGAAAATCTACGGAAGGTAGCGGACAGAACGGGCTTCTACGATACGCCTTCGGGGCGTGAAGACGGCCGTTTTTGTTACCGAGTTGGTAGAGGCCAAATTTATTTACAAGCGTAGTATCGGTTAAATGCACTAAATATCGTCAATTGTGTTGTAAGACACCGTGTGAAAGGTGGTGTGGTGACCCTTTAAATTTAAAGAGTCGTTTCGAGGGATCAATGACCTTTTGAGTACCTCCTCCCCTGTGTAGTAGCCTAATCGTCTTCTCCAGCGTGGATCAGTCCGGGAGTTTGGGTGAAGCCTGACTATTCAATTAGTGCCTTGCCTAGGTCTTTCCTTTATCGAAGCCAAAGTCATCAGTGAAACTGGTAGGATCAAGTAGAATTATTACTCTTAATAAGGCGAATTTTTTGAGCTTTCTCTTGGCTTTCTGCTGCCACTATCGATGATTCTCGAGTGAAAAGACTAGAGACTATTATCTTATTAGAAGTACATACCGGATAAAACATTTCAAGAGATTTTGAGATTCAGTTAGCCGATATAGTACGTTGTTTTTAGGAGATGTTTCTCCAGAATACCGTAGATCTTTTACCGTTTCCCACTTTTTAATTTCTTATATTGTAAAATTAGTACCAATATTATATTAGCATTAAGTAAATTATATCTCGCTGTAAACCCGCGGCAGACTTCCTTAAATTTATTTAATATTGCTATTTGATTTCACGCCCAAAACAGATTAATCCGAGCTCGAATTTTTCTTTCGTAAGCGGCTATATTTGTATATTAGGAATTTTTCCATTAATTAAGCATTTTCCACGACACTACTACCCAGGGAGTAAGTAAAGGATGATTTTGTGAATTTTCATCCTAGTGTGAATTTGTGAATATTCATTCTAGTGTGATTTTGCTAATATTCATTTAGATAATAGTTATCGGGTAATGCTAACCTATCATTGACTTTTTTTCTTATTAAACCATACTAGTTGTATTTGAAATACTACTTTTCATTACCTAGTATTAAACCCCCTGAAAATTATTTCGTAGTATTGAATAGTATAAAAGAATATTAGACTTTATAGGAGATTTTTTTTTTCTCATTACTTGAAGCTAATTTTCCTATAAATTATTTCATCTAATAAATTCGTATTAGATTGTATTTGAGATATTCCTCTCGTTGTTTAGTATAAAATTTACTAGGAAATTATTTCTTCTTTATCGCATGGCTGTAGACTCGTCTAGAAAAAATATATATCTGCATAGCTTAAGATTAAATCTTCTTAATTCGTTGATTGATTCTCTTGAAGATACTCTGTACCAGGAAGTTACTGATGAACGATATACTATTGTACGTGTGTGTTTAGTGTTGATAAATCACTGTTAGTAATTCAGGTGTTTAATTGGATAACTGATACATAGATATCATTTGATTTAATTCTAATGTTTTTATTTAGCTAATTATTTAATATTTTTTATTTCGCTCTTTTACCGGGTATTTTTTCTAGGTTTTATTATCCATTTCTCCAACCGAAAGTTTTTCCGATAAATTTCTCACGATCAAAATTTAGTGGCGCCATTCTAACGACCAAATACTTTAACCCACGACTGTCTAAAAAAAAATAACTCCGATTGAGAGAGTCAGGCATATGGGCGTCTGAATAAGCATTTTGCTTATTAGGGCGTTACAATTCCTATAGAAAGAGCAGTGGCGGCTCGTGAGGTTTTAAACAGGTAGTGCGCTATTTATGTAGGTTTTTGTCATACGCATTGGGGGAAGCTCGCTGCAGGCGTCGCTGGATGCTTACCCGCCGAAGGCGGAAAGTTTGGGGGGTGCCACGCCCATTTTTTACCCAAAACTCGTTAAAAACGTTTAAAAAACATGAATTCGGCGCCCTCTTGAATGGTAATTTTTGCGCACTAAAAGAAATTAATAAGTAGGTACTTATCGATTCCAGAAGAGTAAACCATTAAAACAGTTTATTGTAACTACAAATCAATAAAGTTCAAAAAAAAATCAGGAGAAGTTCGAAAACGTTAAAAAATATATCGGTTTGATGGCAAAAAAGTGTTATTGTACATCTTTTTGTCCATGGTTAGCCCTTCGACTTTGCCGTTTCCTAGCTTTAACGTGAAATTCCATTCGCCACAAGATTTCGGGGGTTAAAATGTCTGTTGAAAGACCGACCATCCTTTTTCTTGGCACATGTTTGGTCTAATTTTAAAACCGCCATCGGTCTTCCTAACCTCTTTATTTCAATCTTTTTATTCAGATCCAATAAAGAAAAGTTATTTTTAATAATATTGTCAACTGAATTTATGCCCCCACAGCAATTGTCAGAACCCGAACTACTAGCCATGACAGTAGAATAATAGTATATAAATAAAAATATAAAACACTAAACAATATTACGTAGACTAAACTCACGAGTTTATATGCAGCTCATTAACAAGCGTCAACGAACCGAAAAAACAAAAATAAATTCACGGCTCGTCTGGAGTATAATACAGAATAATACTTATAATAGTAGTATGTAACATTCGCTCTAAAAAACGATTTACCTCCCACTTTTTCCACACAAGCTGAATTTTTCAGGAGCTGTTGCATCAGCCGTAGCTTGAAGGCGAAGAGGCTGGACATATTTAATTAGGGCGTAAACCCATGACGTCTCTCATTGTTTATTGTGATACCTTTGTTAGTTTATAAGCAAAAAATATGGGATTCACTCTATTACCTTGTCAAGACATAAGCGAAACTTTTATAAAGAATATTTTTTTTCATTTAGGCCTTCCCTTTTTGTTAATTGAGTGTTATATTTAAAAATAACTATTTTTTAATTACATTTTTGCACGGTTGAAACCGAGATATTTACACTTAAATTTTTTTTCGGCCATATGGGCTAATGCAAATGATTTTTTTTTTGAATAATTATCAAAAAACACTTCCTACAAAGACCTTATTGTGCATTGGACCAAAAAATAAGTATTTTTTCCTCTATACGATGGTACCAATATCTCGATTTTTGATGATAGTGTCCTTTTGTGGAGTCTAATTTTGTATTACCTCCGGAATAAGGGTTATCTTATCATGTACTTTCATCCCTGAAAAAATCAGCTTGTGACACCATACTATATACGCAGAATTGCAAATTATCACTAAATTAAGCTACAAAGTGCGGATCTAAATAGCGCACGGATGAGCCTTGACTTCTCGTGATTTTACGAACATTCCCGACCGTTTTGCATGACGAAAATGCATTTAACAAGAGCGCCGAACACTAGCGCACGGCAGATTTAGACTAGTTGTGGTTACGGACGGAGGCCGCCGTTGGACGCTCTGCGTTTTGATCGTCGCCGTCGTGCCACGATTTCGCTCTTATAAATAATGTATTCTGCGGCCAGTGGAGATTCAAAAATATGTAAATTCGCAAATTGTAGTTAATTTATGTTAAATTGTATGTAGGGAAGATTTTATTTTTCCGTTGACTTTCGCAGGCAGTGCGCGCGCACGGGCGCACTTATTGAGAAGCCGCCACTGAGAAAGAGTCTAGCGGAGCGAAACAAGGAGCATCAGGAGCGTAACTTTCGACTTATTTAAGCTTTCAGGCAATCAGATTTAATTAAGATTTTTAAAGATCTTCTAATTATTCATAGAAAATCAATGTTTCTGAATTTTGGGAAGTTAAAATATTAAGTAGCTCAAAAACATATTTTTATAGTCTAGATTTGACTAACAAGAGTACAAATAGTCTCAATCAGGCTTCAGTGGACAGTCATATGAATTTAGAAGTTTTTTGAAAGGTAATGAAATGCCTTACAATGATTTAAAATGGATTTTACGTTTTGAAATGAAACTAAGCAGGTGAGCTCAGCTTGGAAACATATCGTGTCGGTACAAATTCATACTTTGTGAAAGTCACGAGCCAGTAACGCTCATGATATGTGATTTTCTAAATCAAGCCTTAAGCTTGCTTAATTTCGATAACCAATCCAATAATTTAAGTGCAAAAGATAATAATTTGTATAATTGAATATTACTTTTGGTCGATCAGATAAATCTACTCCTAATGAAACAGAAACATTAGTTACTAACTATCAACAACAGTAATATCTTTTATATTGTATATGCTTTCTCCTCCTGCTTATGACTTAATCCGAGATTATTTGAATTTACCCTCCAAAAGATACTTAACATACCTCTCGTGTATTTTAGCAAGCGGTTAGAATTAGACTATATAGGCAAATATCTTATTGGTGTAGCTTCTAATACCAATTCTTTGGCTATAAGTGTATCAGCATATAGGTACGATATGCTCATCCGTTGGAAACTTTTCAGAAATCGTAAAATTGCTGCCAGTAAACAATATAATAGGAACAGGAATCGTTCCTATCACTTGAAATGTTGTCACTTTAGTACAAAAAAAATGTATCATGCCTTAGATATAATTTTATTTACTTTCCGAAAACGTTTGTTTTTAAAAAGATTTATTTCGAGTTACAAGTGTTCAGTACCAAGCTTTCTTAATGACTAACCTACATTTGGCATGGTGCGTATATATAATGTTCCAGATTTTGCTGATCTTGCATATCACTAATACATTAATATGAATAATAAGATGAGCCATAACAACAGTAATTCAGCGTAAATGGCCATATAATTCCTCCCTCCTTAAGTCTGAGAAAATTGGGGTATATTTTCGAAGGGTTTCAATTTTATGTCCATTTTTACATTTTGATGTGGTTTCTTACATCGGTAATATATTATTCCTACAATTATTAATACAAGTATAAAATAACATAGTACTATAGTTATTGATATACTAGTGTTTACAATATCGAATTTTCTCAAAGGGTGCAACACTAGTTTCTTTGTACTTTCTACGTCTTCTTGTATTTTATCTAAATTTATTTCTTTTAATTGTAGGGTAAATAGAGAATAGCCACTGAAGTGGTTTGTGGTCGGTTACAATCATAAACTTTCGTCCAAACAGATATGATCGGAAGTACTTTGTAGCCCAGACAATAGCTAAGAGTTCCTTTTCAATAGTCGAATAATTATTCTCTGCAGGATTAAGGGTTCTACTACCATATGCAATAGGTAGGTCGGTTCCAATTGTTCCTTGTGATAAAACAGCGCCAATTGCGTAGTCTGAGGCGTCTGTGGTTAATATAAATGGTTTGGTAAAATCCGGGTATTGGAGTATTGGATCATTAGTCAAGATATGCTAGATTAAAAGCATCAATAAATGGTTTATCATGAGTTATCTTAACATTTTTCTTTAAACAATGGGTTAGAGGTTTTGTGATCTTAGCAAGATTCTTTATTAATTTCCTATAGTATCCAACGAGTCCTAGAAATGATTTTATTTCTTTCGTTGTACTTGGAATTTTAAAATTCTTTATTGCCTCAATCTGTCTTGGACTTGGTTTTATTCCATCGGATGTGATTACATGTCCAAGGAATTCAACAGTTTTTTTCAAAAATTCCGACTTATCCAATTGAATTTTCATATTGAAAGAAATAAGTCATTCAAATACTAATCTTAGAGAGTCTATATATTCTTGAAGGCTAGTAGAGTAGATTATAATATCATCCATGTATACCAAGCAGATTTTTCCTTGTAATCCGCGTAAGACATTGTCCATCGTACGTTGAAACGTGGAAGGAGCATTTTTTAATCAAAACGGCATACATGTGTACTCGTAATGCCCGTTCTCTACGTTAAATGCTGTCTTTGGAATGCTTTTCGGATCCATTTCAATCTGGTGAAAACCACTTGCCAGGTGAAGCGTGGTGAAATATTGGCATTTTCCCATTTTATCTAAGATGTCCGAAATATTTGGCAATGGATATCGATCATCCGTTGTTTTTTCGTTCAATTTCCTGTAGTCGATTACTAGTCTCCATTTTTTTTGTCCAGATGCATCCATTTTCTTAGGAACGATCCATATAGGTGAACTCCACGGAGAGCTAGAGGGTTGAATGATTTTATCACGTAACATCTGCTCTATTTGATTATTTACTTCGTTCTTATGTACATAGGGGTATCTGTAACTTTTTGTATGCACTGGAATTTCATCGGTGGTGTTAATAACATGGTTAACTTGATTTGTGAATGTTAATATGTCTCCAGGTTTGTACAGAATTTTATCAAATTTCTTTAGAAGTTTAAATCGTTTATTTCTTTCTCCTGAGTTTAAATGCTCATGTCTAATTAAACTTCTGTAATCTGTATCTTCAGTAGTCTGGTTTTGTTTTACTCCGTTGTCCGTTATTTATTTCGAAATTAAATATTTCATAATTATTTACTTCAATTGGTTCCATTAATAGACTATCGTTTATATTACAGTTAATTACGACAGTTTTATTAGAGTGGTTGAAAATATCGATTATATAAGATCCGTTGTTAATACTTATAAGGGTAGGTTGTATTTCGATTTCCTCGTCTTGATAATAGGCTACCATCCATGTAGTATTATTTGGTAAGTTTGTCTTAACCTTTTCAAGGACGTGTACACATATGTGGACTTTTCCCAGAAACTTTTAAACTAACGTTGCCGGTCGCACCATATATGCTGCGTGGCCACAGACGTGGCCGTTATAATCAGTTTATTGTATTCTACGTGTAATTTTCCGATTTACGTTCACGTAGTCACTGCTATTAGAGGTATTTATATAGTAAGGTTATGTACTCGTTCTGATCCTGTTTTGCAAGGCAAAGTTTTAGTGTTTTTGATCAAATAATAAGTTCAAAAATTGGTAAGTACTTTGCCATTTTATACAGTATGTAATGCAGAAAAGGTGATACATGTGTCTTGGCTAGCGTCTCTGTTTGAGCTATGTTTAAACATGTACACAAGTGTGTGCAAAGAGCAGAAATGGCATTAGTTCTACTTATTGACTTCAACAGATCGTCAATGTTTTTTTTTTAGAACCACACTCATTGATAGTATTTTTTTTTCTTTCATAAGGTAATGGAAGAGGAAATTCCAACTTCTGTATTCTACGGAAAGAAAAAAGAGAGAATTCAGGTCATAAGTCATATTTCAAATCCAAATGATTCAGATCTTGAAAGCATTGAGATAGACGATGATTGCGTCGAGTTACCATCCGATAGCTCCGGAGACAGCGAAAGCAGTGATAACGATTCAGAATATAATTTGTCTCTTAGCGACTTGGCAATAAAAATTGCACGGCAAAACTCGAAAAAAGATCATCGTGATCCAGATATTTGGTTTGCAGAGAAGGATAATGAACTGTCTGAAAATCCTCCGCAGTTTGTTAGCGACTACAGAATCAACGTAATGGGAGATACACCCTACGCTTTTTTTATGTCTTTATTTCCGGAAGAATTATTTTCCCATATAACCACGGAAACAATTCGCTTTGCTGTTCAACAAGGAAAACACAATTTTTCAGTGGGACTTGAAGAGATGAAACAATTTTTTGGCATAAATATAATAATGACATACATCAAATATCCGGCGTATCGAATGTACTGGTCATCAGTAGAAGGCTTGGGACTAGGGATTATAAAAAACACAATGGCTCTAAAAAGATACGAGGAAATCAAAAGATTTCTGCATTTTGTAAACAATGACGATATAACCGAAGAAAATACCGACAGTTTTAGGAAAATACGTCCGTTTCTGGATATCTTAGCTAGGACATTTGAAGAAGCTGCAACAACGCCTGAATGTGTAGCTATTGATGAAATGATAATCCCCTTCAAGGGTAGACACAAATGTAAGCAGTACATAAAATCAAAGCCCAAAAAGTGGGGGTTCAAGGTGTGGGTTCGTGCTACTGTAGATGGCTATGTAACGAAATTTGAGATGTACCAGTCTTGTAAAAGCAAACCTACAAGTTTAGGAGTTATTGGAGACACTGTGGTTCGGCTTTGTAATGGATTAGAGGGGAAGAATCACAAGTTATTTTTAGACAATCTATTTACGTCGATTCCACTTATTTTAGATCTAAAACACAATGATATCTACGTGATTGGAACTATTCGACCCAATAGGTTACAAGGTGCAAGTGGTAAATTGACTAATATCAAAACTATCGCAAAACAACAAGGTGGAACTTGTTCCATTACGACTTCCTCAAGTAATATTTCTATTATTAGATGGTCGGATAATAAAATTGTCCATACAGCGTCTTCTTTTTGCGGAAAAGAACCACACGATCTTGTCAAGCGATGGGATAAAACCTCAAAAACTCACATCGATGTTTTTAGACCACATTCCATAATAGAGTATAACCGTTACATGGGTGGGGTTGATATGGCTGACAAAATGGTAGGACATTATCCCCATGCAATAAAAAGCAAAAAATATTATATGAGGATTGTATTTCATTTTCTAAACGTTACTCTAGTAAATAGTTGGATACTATACAAAAAGCAAAAAAATATTGGCATATCTTTCCTTGAATTCAAAGGTTCTGTAGCAACCGCAATGATATCTGTTGCTGAGAATCGTAAGAAACGAGGAAGACCATCGACATAGGGAAACGAAGTTCCGGTAGTAAAGAAGAAAGCTTGGACCAGAGTAATTCCAGAAATAAGAACTGACGGCATTGGACATTACCCAATAAAATTAAAATACAAAAATCCCCCAAGGTGCCATGAAAAGAGCTGCACAAGGAGAACACGTTACGCGTGTAAAAAGTGCAATGAAAGTATTTGTCCAGAATGCATGGAAAAGTTTCACGGCGATTAATAATTTCATATTTCGTTACTTTTAAGTAAAAAAAAAATACAAAATGTTAGTTCCTCAGGCGATCAAAGGCCACAAATGTGTACGTTTAAATTTTAAGTTTTTTTTAGAAAAATAAACAATGTTTTTGTTCACCAAACATGATTTTAACGATTTTATACTCGAAATAAAGTTAGTTTTATTTTTATAAGGATTTTTAATTTTTTCAAAAAATTCGTCCCCGAAAAGGTTAAGGCTAGTTTTGTGTATGGTTCTAGGGGGTATTTCGATTTTATATTGCTACAAAAGGAATTTGCATATACTGATTTTTGAGATTTTGATTTTTTAAGTCAATATTTAATTTTAGTTTGCAAAGGTCTTTAATTCCCAAAATCCCCTCAAATTATTCGTGGAATGGATAGAGAATGAATTCTATTGGTTCCGTTATACCGTAGCATAAAAATAAGGGAATGTTTGCTTTACTTGTGGCTTTTTTAGATCCGGCACAAGTTTGAAGGGTGCTTATATATGGCTTAATTAATTCAGGAAAAAAGGTTTCAGCCGAGGGGTAGATCGCTGAGGCAATTTGGTGTACAGACCAAAGGAAATTCGAGGCAATTTGAGGAAATTTGATGAATTTCGAGGCAATTTGAGGCAATATGATGAATTTCAAGGCAATTTAAGGCAATATGATGAATTTCGAGGCAATTTGAGGTAATATGATGAATTTCGAGGCAATTCGAGGTATTCTTAAGGCACGTTAAGGCACTGTTGAGGAATTTTAAGATATTTTTTTAAGCGTCAAGACCTCGATTGTAAATATATTTTAGTTCTATGGACACCGAGTCTAACTTTATGTGTATTTAAACAAATAATGTAATGAAAATTACAAATGGTTTTCAGAAAAAAAATGTGCACGAATACAAGTTGCAAAAATGCACGAGTGCTATTTTCAGTTTAGCGTTTGTTACGAGGTTTGTTATTTGTACACGGAAATAACGGTAACATTGTAAAAATGCCCTGCGTTACGAAAATGCTTCTTCTTGACGCTTAGGAAAATACAGGAGAAAATATTATTACGTCTGCTCCAAAGATGACGCTACCTGTGTTCTCTTTCGTTTCGTTCGGTGGTTTCCAGGTTTCCAATAATATGAATTTACTATTTTGCTAACTTCGAGTACTTCCGGAGATTTCCGGAAAAGTCTGATCAAAACTGCCGATTCAAAAAAATAATGGGTAATGTCAAATGGCAAGTGGCAGAATAGGTTAGTTGAAATCGTAGTAGGTATTTGATGACAAATTTAGCATGCTCCTTTCTACACCCGTTTCTACAACAGCCTCGACATCAGCTAATAATAGTACCAAACCGTCCAATGTAAATATTTTACAAACTATAAAATTTAAAAATTTTCTACCAATTCAACCATTGCCCATGTCATTATCTATATCCGAGTCACTATCCGTAGCTGACTCCTCGATCGACTCTCTAACTATGGCCACTAATATGAGTGTTCCCCAAAGTATAAGTGAAAACCTCGGTGAAAACTTTCACCGAGACTTTCACTTAGTGGATCATACGGATTCAAACGACGCAAAGCCTTCGTCAGCGATTGCTCTTCAATCGAATATAGAAAAGAGCATACATGATCCCTGTCTTCCTGCTACCTCAGATATAAAAACTGCGCATTTAAAGGCAGCTAATATACGCACACAAAAAAAAAAGACTTAAACTGGTTGTCCCTTAAATATAGCCGTTCAGAAAGAGATCGTAGGAAAAGAGAAAAACTACAAAAAAATCAATCTCTTATTACCAACTTCTTACCTGTGATGCAACAACAATTCTGTCATGGAAAAGAATATGGAACTCACCCGTACCTTGCATAATACTGTAATAATAAAGAAATGAGCACAACCAATTTTCTCCAAATTCTGCTTCAAATTGCAGCAATTAATAGCAAAGGTCCTTGCGAAAGAAACTCCTATGACAATGATTTGAAAAAAAATTGCCTTATACTTATTTTACTGTGGAGGAAATGTACTATATGAAACATTGCATGCAAATATGAATGGGATCTTACCATCCGTGTCGACATTAAAGCGTTTTAGAGCTAAAAATTTGGAGAATATTGAAGAAGGTAAATTTAATTTTGTGGGCCTGAACAGTTTTCTTCAACAAAGAGATTTGCCAAAAGTAGTATGGATATCTGAAGATGCTACGAGAATAGCAGGAAGAATTGAGTACGATCAGAAAACCAACAAAATTAACAAAATTATGGGATTTGCATTGCCACTTAAAAATGGAATACCAAAGACTGATCATTATATTGCAAAATCAGCAAAGGATATTGAGTCATATTTTGAAAATGGAAAAAAATCTGATTATGCTTACGTAATAATGGCTCAGCCATTAAGTCAAAATGCTCCTTCATTTTGTGTCTCAATATTTTGTACTGACAATAAATTCAACAATAAAGACGTCCCTATGAGGTGGCAAAATATGATTAGTGAAGCCTCTAAATTTGACATAAAAATTCTTGGCTTTTCTTCAGATGGTGACACTCGTCTTCTTAAAGCCATGAAGATTGAATCATCATTTCCACATCAGAAAACTGGAGAATGGCTTCATCTTGATCTCAATGAAAATGATTATTGCTTTGTTCAAGATCAAATCCATGTTTTGACAAAACTAAAGACGAGGTTTCTTAAATCTGGAGTGCGTTTGCCAATGGGAAACTTTTTTGCTGATGTAGATCATCTTCACAAACTTTTGGAAATTAAAAGTAAGGATAAACATTTATTAACTAAGTCTGATCTTATTGCGGAAGATAAAATGAACTACATGGCAGCAAAAAAAATAAGTGAGAAAAAGTGATACATTTATTAGATAATATTCCAGGCTCTGATGCTACAAAAATGTATCTGACAATTATGAATTATATGATCTCTTCTCTCATTAATAGAGATGAAAATATATCCGATCGGGTGTATAAAATGTGGTATTCGATCTTTCTTCTTCGCATTTGGCTTAACTGGATAAAAGAATATACAGATTATAATTTACAAGACAATTTCATTACGATAAATAGCTATACTTGTATCGAACTAAATAAATTAATAAAAAAATTTCACACAAAGGACTATTTACATCCCGAAATGTTTTGTGTCTGGCTATTCAGTAGCCAAACTTGCGAAGGTCTTTTCAGAGCTACTCGGTCTTTAACAACAACTTTTTCAACTGTTGTTAATTTTAGCATCAAAGATTTTATAGACCGCGTTGATCGAATATCATTTATTAATTCTGCCATAAATGACCTTAAAGACAACTTTATTTTCCCAAGAGAAAAAACAAGAACTGAACAAGGAAAGAAAATAAATAATGATGACCTTTTGCGAATTGATATAGAAGAGATAATTGCTAAGGCCAAGGAACGTGCTCATCAAGATGCGGTAAAATTGGGGATGTCTGTAGACCAAAATGTTTGCAACATTTTAGATATGCAAAATGTCCAAGAAAAGTCAAATGACGACATGAACTTTACTGAACAAAACCAAAGACTTTCAGTGATTTAAAAAGCAAGGACCCAACAAATGTATTTATAAGGAACGATGTCTTATTGGAAGGCTCGTTGGAAGGAGTATCCAACGATCAGAATTATGAAGAAATTGATTTAAAAGATTATTCATCACGTACGTCGGAAAACAGCCCATACTTAAACATAAATCTTTCTAATAACAAATCGATTGTCGTAAAAAAATCAGCATATTGCTGGATGTTATTTGAAGGTTCTGGGAAAATTAGTCCGGATAGACTAAGACGATTTATAGTGCAAAAAAAATCAAATTCCTTTAGCTGATACACCATCGGCAGTTAGAAAATTAAGATTAAAAAGAAAAGGCTTTTATAGAAAGTGAGTCTGATGATGAAAATGATGAAATGTCTACCCACCATTCTACAGACACAGAATCATTTTCATCTTTAAATGAAATCGAGAAGGAAAAAATGGAGCCTACGTCCTCAGTAGGTGAGAATACTATAGAAGTAGTACCAGAAAAATATTACGCCGTCTCTTACGATGAAGCATGGTTTATAGTACACTGAATAAAACAAATGATGATAAATTTGTTATGAAATTCTTGAAACAAGAATTAAATTCGTATGTGTGGCCTAAAAATAATGATATAGCTGAAGTAGAAACAATGTACATATTATACGGTCCAATAGACTTAATCGGAATGGTCCTTTTCAACAAAAAAGAAGTGACTTTTTGACTATTTCCAAAATATATAAATTGTCCAAGAAAAGGACTCAGGGTAAATTGCTGAACTAGTGTGGTTTTAGAAGAACGAACCAGGAAATAGCGAGGGAGATTGTTTTAACAACGAATCTCTGTGTACAGCTCGGTGTACCAGGGAAACGCATTTTTTAATTTGATTTATCTTATTACGAGTCTTATTATTTAAGACAAATTAATTAACGTTAATCTCGACGCTAATAGATTATGGATATCTTGACTTGTTTCTTAACTACATGGGGGTTGTAGTTATATGCAATTTTAACACACCGCTAGAACTCGGCTATGAAGATAGATCGTTTTAAATTTTTGTGTCTAGACATTTTTGTAGAATTGAGTGGCGTAGTCCTTTTTTTCTCATAGTATCTTTTGTAGAATCCATTTTCTCGCATTTATGTTTTAATGGAACACTCCTATGTTATTTCTATGTTTTGTTCGAAATTAAATTATATTTTTACTAATATTATTTATTTTATTTTTTTTTAAAAAATTCATGGTTATTATCACTTCCTGCTAAACCGGTAACGTCGCACCTTCATTTGTCAAATCAAAAATGAGCTTCATATTAAACTACATTAATGTACCAATCTTTATAAAAATATCACAAACCGTAAAGGAATGAAACGCTGTGAGATAATCTCATTATCACCCGGTATATCCGAGAACATCTTATATAGAACAATGGGAGTACCTATAAAGTTTCCCAAAAAAACGCTTAAAAGAACGGCGTACAAAATACAGTAAATTGAACACGTCACTCCGCTCAATATACCTATCAAGGGCGTATATAACAAATTTTCCAGGGGGGGGGGGGGGGGGGG
>MU187583.1:0-33537 GCA_016904865.1 Pissodes strobi | reverse complement strand
CAAATTATTGTCACAAAAAATTCTATAGTAAAAAATTTGTTTTACAAAACACAACTCTTATCTATACATTATTTATGTGAATTTCCAGGGAGGGGCCAAGGCCCCCCCTGACCCCCCTTATATACGCCCTTGATACCTATTAATCCTATTATTACATTTTATTCATCTTTATACATTATACTTAGATACTTTTTGTATTGCATGTCAATTCAATTATTTTTGAGGTACTGCAATTCGAAATTATTATTTTGAAAAAGTATTAGAAGGCATTTCGAGGTATTTCAAAACAAATCGAGGAAATTTGAGGCATTTCGAGGAAGTTTGAGGCATTTCGAGGAAATATGTGCTATTTCGAGGCAATTCGTGCCATTTCGAGGGAATTTCGAGGCATTTTGAGGAATTTTCGAGGCAATTCAAGGCATTTTTGACGTCCAAGGCAATTTAGTGTACAAAATTTGGGCAGCGATCTACCCCTCGGTTTCAGCTAATGGAGGTCCAAGGAGAGATGCATAAGAACCAGTATCGATAAGTAGTCGAATATTATAATTAGGAACTTCGATATAGGGTAGTTGGTTTATTTGGAAGCTATTTAAGCTTAGACAAGGTTTTTCTCGTCTGAGGCTTGCAATTGAAAATTTTCCAATTGTTCAACTAATGTTTCCTCAGAAAGTTCTGGTTCCTCAAGATCTAGAGCATCTTCTGTATAGTAATAGTTACTACATTCATTTTCGTTTTCCTCAGTAGAATTGAATTGAGGGTCGTAGCATTCATTTTCTAGATGGGTTAATTCCTGAAATGAATAATGAGGTCTTCCTGAAGTTTGGAATTGATTTTGAAATGGTCTTTGTTGGGGTTTCATTTGGGTTAGATTCTTCTGAATCTTGCTTACGCCAGACATTGGTTGTCGATATTGTTGCCTATTCCTTTGATTAGGGGTAAATGGTGGATGAATATGCCTTTGGTTAGGGTTAAATGGTAGTTTTTGTATTTGTGTCTGATATTGCACATTATTTGGCACATTATTTCGACCATTATTTCGGACATTATTTGGGCCATTATATGGAAGATTATTTGGGCCAGTATATAGGAATCTACCAGGCGGTGTCATGTTTGGTATTCTAGAGCCGTTCATAAAGGGCTGATGAGTCCTTTGAAAATTATTTGGTGAATGATTCGGTGTTCTGGAATTTTGTTTAGCTTGGTTATATAAATAGTTATTTTTAAAATAACTTTGACTTGTTAATATTCCATAATTCGTAATTATATCAATTGCATTGTCTAAGTTTTGCGGGTTTTGTACTATTAATAGTGTTCTTAAGTCACTGGGAATATTAGCTAACAGATTTTGAGTAGCGGTTAACTCATTTTGTGAGATTAATATAGCTCTAGCTTCGATATTGTGAACTTCATTACATATTTTAGTATTTATTAGCGTAACTAAGGCTTTGAATTTTTGAATATAATCTCGATTAGATTCATTCTTTTTCGTTAAGAATATTAATTACTGTTGTAACTTAGCTCTGGTAATTGAATTACTGAATTTTTGTTGTAAAGCTATTTTAATTTCTTCCCAGGTTAATAAATCTGAACGAGTAAGTAAAAAGTCTTCAGCTGGTCCTACAATTTTTGATTTTATAGCTAATAAAACATATTCTTGTTGCGATACATCATTAGAGAAATATTTAGTATGAAAAGTGTTTATTTGGTTTATAAAAAATCTAAACCTGATGGCGTTCCATCAAAAGTTTTCAATAGGGTAACGGTAGATCTCAAAGCGTCAGCCATTTCTATCAAATTACTACAACTACTTAAATGTAAATCAGTTATATGGTTACTTATTCTAATAGATTGATCTTCAATAGAATATAGTTTTTCAATACTTAAACTAGATTGGTTACTTGTAGAAGGTTTAGAATGTTAAGAAGTTTGTCCTTCTTCTTTAAAATTCCTCTTTGGGTAAGTAATATCTCCTAATAACTTCTTGGAGAATTTTTCATTTCATTTCTAACTAACAGGTTGTGCAACTATAAGAATTCAAGATGACTTACAAGACAAGGCTTGATTCCAGTTTTCTTCCTGTATCAGACAATGAGATAGCTGAGGAGATACCCTGCTCGGGTCATGCGCTGCCTGTAGTGGACACTAGCATAGGCCAATTTGCCCTACTGACGATCGTTGTGGCGTACCATAAAGCGATGCATCAGGAGTCACAAGATGCTTGACTGAGTTATTGAAGTTCTTCTTGATCCTTTCTTAATTGTTCAAACAAAGGGTAGTGCACTGGTTGATCACTTTAATAAATCTCGTACAGTGTATCGCACTGTACTCCGAGATTCAGATCTAATAAACGCACTCCGAAAGGATCCTAGCGACTGCGCCAATTTTATTTACTTTCCGAAAACGTTTGTTTTTAAAAAGATTTATTTCGAGTTTGAAGTGTACGCTGGTACGATATGTTCATCCTTTGGTAACTCTTTAGAAATCGTAAAATTGCTGCCAGTAAACAATATAATAGGAACAGGAATGATTCCTATCACATGAAATGTCGTCACTTTAGTACAAAAAAATTGTGTCATGTCTTAGATATAATTTTATTTACTTTCCGAAAACGTTTGTTTTTAAAAAGTTTTATTTCGAGTTACAAGTGTTCAGTACAAAGCTTTCGTAATGATTAACCTACATTAGGCATGCCGCGTATATATAATGATCCAGATTTTGCTGATCTTGCATATGACTAATACAATAATATGAATAATAAGATGAGTTACAACAACAGTAATTCAACGTAAATGGCCAAATAATTATATTCTAACATACAATCATAGCATAAATTGTTCATTATTTACAAATTTAACAAACAATTTATTTTCTTTTTCATATGCGCAATATACTAACTGCAAAATATGTTTGTGTACATTTTTATTCAAAAATATAATATTATACTTCGGTAGGTAGGTACCATTTTCAGTTTTAAGGAAGCACACATCGAAAGCGCATTTTTAAGCCTTGTTTCTATTCTACATAATCTTTCCACCCAGAATAACTTGTTTTTGTGAGCCGAAACAAAACTACTTTTTATGTTACTTAGTGATTTATAAATTTTTCAGTATAAATAGCCGTAACAGACTAGCAAAGCATACTAAAAACATTTTCAAAAACAAATAAAAAACGTCCCCTGACTCAGCTATCGCTTCGCTGGTTGCCGCCGTGCCGGTAGGTATATATCTTCATCTCCACGCGTATAAGGTCTCTTTAGCAGCATTCCAGAATATGTTCGATTAGCACTAACTATAACAAATTACTTTTCCGTTTATGTTACTGTACACCTGACAATATACTTCAGTTTCCAAATAAGACTGGCGCAATTCTGTGATTCTTCCATAACCGCGAAAGCAAAGTGGATCCGTTAAGTGGATGGGCCACTATTATTTTATATTAAATGTGTTTATTATCGTCCACGTTCCGTGCGAAGTTAAAGTGGTCTTGAGATTTTCTTTGCTAAAAAGTTGCAATTACTATCATGTGGTATAATAAGTCATATATAAAGTTATTAAACGTGATAATTGGGATATTAGACAAATAAATTTAGTTTAGAGAATGCCTAAATTATTTATTCAGAGAAACTGAACGTGTCTAGAGCACCGCAAAATTTCGCCTCATTTACATTAATGCGTCTTTCGTGTCAAGTTGGGTGTTTATTGATATTAATCGCTCTAAACATTTATTATCTTAATCGACTGACATCGTCCTTGAGTTAAGACAAATGCTTTGTTCAAGAAAGTATGGATTCTGAGCAATGCAAGTTTTTAAAATAAATAAACTAAGCCATAAATATATTTAAAAAAAAACTTTTATAGGAGATAACACTGCATGCGTTTAAACCGACACAGTTTTTTTTAGAGCCTATTAATTATATTTGTTGCAAAAATATCAGACTGTATTCGTGAGTTAAGTGAGATTGAAGTTTTAAGCTCTGCATAAGTGATAATGAAACTATTGACGATACCGAAACTTCGCCGATTACTGAAAAGAAAGGGAAGAAGCCATCACGAGGCCTAGGTGAATGGAACTATTTAAAACGCAAACTTGCTATAAATTCTAGTCAGTATTATATCAATGTTTTTAGCAATATCGTACCTCAAAAAGTGTGTTTTGATGGGGAATATCCGTGCTACAACCATTGTAATTTATTATTCTTTATACAACAATGAAGGTTCTTATTCGGAGATTTCAATAAACTTGCCAATTTTTCTCTGTAAATGCGGTGCAAAACCAGAATTTATTCCTTGCTGACAGAGTCAGGTGCTACTATTAAAGTATGCAAGACATTTTTAAGAATACTTAAGAAGCTTAGATGGGAGATAAACACGAGCATAAAGAGAGTTCTCTCTGCGTTTTCGTCTGCCACAGATACTTGTAGAAAGAAGGATAGACCCTTAACAACAAGATAAAAAACGGTCAAGATGGCGAAGATAAGAACAAGTGAGAGGTAGAAAAATAAATTAACCTCAGAAAGGCTGAGATATTCATGCAAGAAGCCGATTCGATGAAAAATCCTGAATTATTGATTTGTATAGTTTTTGACCTGATCAAGACAATACCGACATCGAGTATCGGAAGCGCTTGACATCTGTTCTAAGAATTTATAACCTGGCGAGCAGAATGGCACGAGGGGCAAGCTTGTTATGGTTCAGAAGATATGAGATCTTGTCTTACGGATTATGTGAAGAAGTTTGTAACAACAGAGGATCTCAGCATGCATGGTGGCGAAAATGGCAATATAAAGATGGCGGAAAATTGTAGTTAAAATGGTTCCATTAAATAAATCAGTCGAAAACATATTAGTCATAAATTTCTTGACCCTGGGCACTCATATCTCGAGATTTTAGACTCATAGAAGAACAAAGAAGATTTTTCAATGACATGCCGGAAATGAAGATATTTTCTCTCTTATCAATCAATATATTGGTTAAAGATAATGTATTCCATTTGGCTAAATAATAAATTACTTTTAGTTTTTGAATAAATTAGTAATAATTTCTGTTATTTTCCTGAAAATTACGTATTTTCAGCTGGCGGCTCTAGTGATGAGAAACTCATATGCTGTATTTAGGGTCTTTAAATAGCGTAATAGATATATTTCAAAACATCAGTGTGCTGAAAATAGTAGGCCATTATAGTTTTATAAAAAAGGTCAATTTTGGGAATCTAAGAAATTTTAAAGTGGTTTTAACAATTTTAGATTTATTACTTTGTTCGAAAGTAACAGCCAAAATGAAAATTGAAGTATATCTGTTTAAAAACAATTTAAATTATTTGACACATTAGGCTGCTCGTTGACGACAATAAGTAAAGTCAAATTAAGAAAAAAAATCAATATAATCATGGGTCCGAAAGTGCTTTCTTTCCGAGATACAGGGTGGCAATCAGTTTTTGTTAAATATCTCGAAAACTATTAAGGTTTTACATTAAAGAGACAATTCTAAAGTAATAAGGTCTCTTGGAGTTTACTTGGTTGGAGAGATCGTTTTCGAGTTATAATCAGAACACTGTTTCTCTGCAGGCATTTTCTGAAAAAACTAATCCCAAGACAGTTTTCATTCTGATTATTACTCGAAAACGATCTCTCCAGCCAAGAAAACAAAAGATAATTTTTTTCTTTGGAATTCACTCTTCATTGAGATACAAATATCTATTGTGAATAAAAAAGTGACGTACCATTTTAAAATATGTTATTTTTTTACACCCTGTATCTCGGAAAGAAAGCATTTCCGGACCCATGATTATATGATTAATTTGGCCTGCAGAACACGTCCTAAAAATATTTATCTTTCCTCCCAAAACACCCTGTCCCATCAGTAAAAAGCAGTTTTAGGAAGCAATAATTTTCAATATAAATAACTTTCCATTGAACCGAAATTTGGTTTCAGTTGTAATAAAATTATATTTTATTAGTTTCTACATAAATTATCTAGTGGTTAATACAGTACAGTTATATCTTATAAACATGACATTGCGCTTTGGATGTTTGAATTGGAAGACTCACAGTTTTCAATATCCAGCTAAATACCTTTACTTAAATAAATTATTCTGGCAGCTCCGTTTCAAGATCGTCAGCACGGAGTGGGGTATCATCATCGTTTTCACGTAAGCTCTTTGTTTATGCATACTAGTGTCAATGAACTAACAACGTGCGAATAGAACGTATTGTTTGGAAACTCTTGTTGGGATGCCCGTTAAGATATCGCTCAACATTTTGGGGGATATATCAACTCGTTACTTACCTACTCTTCTAAGCTAAAGTTAATTTATTTTGATCATTTAAACGGTTCCGGTACGTTACAACCAAATTTAATGTTTTTTGTTAATTTTAGTTAGTCGCCAAAATTAGGATAGTTTTTGTTAGTTTTAACTTACTTTAATATTTTTGGTGTGTAAACATCTTCCGCGGCGGTATGAAGGTAAATCTCGGCAAATGGGACGGAAATGTGGGGACGGAATGTGTAAACCGATGTGACGTTATAACCCGTGCGCATTGAGAACCAAGCTACTCCAGGACGGTCGCGATTGTAACGACTCAAATAACACTTCTAAAAAGCTAGCCACTAGGACGGTATTAGATTTTCATTATATTATATTCGCAGTGTATTTGGATCCCTAGCACAACTTATTTTTAATAGGCGGTTGAATTTTAAATGAATTTTCCCTTCAACATCCACAACAAAATCGTCCAAAGCCACGGCTATCGTCCTAAAAAAGTCCGGAAGTTTCGTATTGTTATACAGTTTTGCCATTTAAAACCGGTTTTGAACGGATTTTAGACGATAAAAAGGCATATTTTAAATTAAACGAACTGTCAAAAGTATTATTCAGATGCCCAGGAGTTTAGGACATTATTTAGTCATGGCTCTCTTCTCAAATTTGCAAAATATCGTTATAGACTTTCTCAAATCAAAGGATGCCGCCCGAAGATGACTAGCTGGTAGTGAATAAGATGTGTCCATAGGTTGATGTTATTCCTAGTAGCATTAGATTTTCATGTCGAATTTGTGCAATGAATTAATCCACTCCGATTAAAACTGCCAGTAAGTATTATTAAAGAATCCTAACATATCATAAATGCGACTGTGTTTGTTTGTTCTATCATCATTAAATTTTGTACAGATAATTTCAAGAGTATAGTAAAAGACATAGGACGCTTTTAGCTTTTACCCGCGGTTTCGTTCGCGTTCATTTTTACGGTTAGTTTAAATCCTATTTTCCATACGTAAACTACTTATCATGAAATTTTGTACGATATTTTCTTAATTATGGGCATGCCTTGGGTGAGTTTTGGTTAGCTTTTGATTGTTGCGCCCCTGTAGCGAGCGAAGCGAGCGCAGGGCTATGCGTGAAGTTTAATATTAGACATTCTAATACAAATGTTCCAAATGTAAACATTAAACAACGCACGTCAGGCGGAATCTGTGACGGGAATATGTTTTGCAGGCTGACTGTGACTGTTAGTATGAAACATGCGCTTTCCAACGCCAGAAAATAGGCAACCAATTCCAAATAAGTGGTTGCCTATATTCAGGCGTCATGCGGCCTAAGGTGGCTTTAGATTTTCATGTCGATGATGTCGATATTGGATATGTTTACACATCAGTGTCGCGAGTAGTGGCAGACTCGCTCATTGTTTTTATAACATTTACTTTTAGCATCTCTACTTATGGTGAAACCAAAATTAAGAAAAGACATTCGAGCGTCATACTGGTACTAATTTATGCCGAGGGTACCCTTTAAAAACTAAGCTCGCCCTTGGAACCTCTGCTACTTTATAAATCGTAAATAAGAATGAAACCATAGATTTTTTGACTGAAAATTTTCTAAGGAGTGACTACTTTACATGTTTGTAATTCCTGGCATACGAATATTACTATACGGGAATTTGGCTTGGAACATCGTATTTAATGTTTAATATTGACAATTTTGAAAGTCACGCAAGGGATCTATTTTTAGTGTTTACTCTGTTACCCATTTCCTAAAAAAACTCATAAGATTAATCAAGTGTCCATAAATCTAATAGAAAATGCTCTTTTGCGTGATCGATTCCCATTTGGATATTGTTTTTAATCAAATATAGACTATGAACTTCTTATTTAAGGGACTTTTTTTTTTAATTCTGAGAAAGGGGTTAGATATTTTTTGCGGGACATAATTTTGTCGAAATCAATTTTATACATTCTTCTTTATGGAAATAACCTGGCAAAACTCAATATAAAAATATGCGTTTTTCTATAATCAGAGGTTAGCAGAATCTTATATAACAATTAGTGGTGCAAAATGTAAAAAACGGTGGACACTTTTGGAGCGTAATTACAAATGAGTTGTAGATAATAATAATAATAAAACAGGAAAAGGTTAGTTAAAAATATCACGAATATGAAGAGCAGCTAGACATCGTTTATTTCGCAAACATGTCAGATACCCGGGCCCTGGGGACAGGCAGACGCCAGATATTTTTAAAGATTATGAACCATAAAAACTATTTAAGGAAAAGTGGGCATTAATTATAATCTTAAACTATCAAAAGCAAACTAT
Source organism: Pissodes strobi (assembly GCA_016904865.1). Lineage (NCBI taxonomy): Eukaryota > Metazoa > Arthropoda > Insecta > Coleoptera > Curculionidae > Pissodes > Pissodes strobi. Next base: position 24,954 of record MU187583.1, on the reverse strand, counting down.
TCGTTTTATTTTAAAATCAAGTATAGATTACTTTCAGGACTATTATTGAAGAAACCTTAAAAAAACAAAACTTCTTTATTTGCGAACTAAAAACTAAGATAAACAATAACAGTTAAAGTGACTAAAATTTAAGATTTAGCTAATAAAAAAAACCTTTCTATAATAAGATATTAAAAAAAAATTAAACCATGTATAGTTAGGAACTCACTGACCACAATTACAAGACACAGACGTGCATGAATTGTTCACTGTCTTGGTGTTCTGATGAGGGTTCCTTTTATTACATGATTTATAATATCAGGAATTCGGCACGGGCTCAATTTTGAGTACCTACCAATTTGCTATATTAGAAATAATGTGCATAGTTGATTTCCTAATTCTTTTTGTTTGATTACGTGTATTAAAGTATTGCAGTTGATCAACCTTCGATATTTCATTTTGAATCCCGTTTTCGAGTATAGTGAAACATAAACTAACTCAAGCTAATCCAAACTTTTTTTTCTATGTAGAAGGAGGAAATATATTTATGTACACCTGAGAAAATGGCTAAGGTAGTGAGAGACTCGCTACCCTCTTTCGATCTCTAAAACCTCCTCGCACGTTAAAAGAAGTCGTCCCTGTCCCATCGTAGATATTTTCACAGGAAGCTTCCAGGTGTCTGTATTATATATCGGTTTTTAATCACTTTCGATATAATTTACTGATTCCTTTTTTCAATTTTTTCATCCTTGTTTTTTTCCATGATATATTTTATGTACTTATAAACGATCTCACATTTAGCCTTTTTTTCTACGACGTGACCGATCATATTCTCTGGAGGTAATTCGTCGTCGATCGGCAGATGTGTTTTTAATATTTTATCTACCCATTTTGGACACTGGAGCAAAGTATGTTCCGCGGTGTTTTCCTAGTTGCAGTATCTGCAACATCCATTTCGTTCCTTTCCAATTCTGTACAGGTAACTAGGTCAGCGCTTTACTCAGATAAAAGTCCACATATCCCCATTTTCTCACCGGTGAGCTATATAGGACGATCGACTGTACGGCCATTGCCTGTGTTTTTATCTCGGTAGGTCCTCCCACATTCGAAAAAAGTGCCGCTACCTTCGCACTTTTCCCACATAGCTTCTCGATATGGCACCCCAATGAGATGTCTCTATATTCGGGGTAATTCCTAAGTAATTTATGTATCAGGAATTATATGTGGTTCACTTTACATTTAAATTTTAGAATAATGGCTTGAGCCTTTTCCGCAGATACAGACAGCTGATTTTTCCATCGGTTTAGACACGAGCTCTAGAGTAGTGATGTGTCGGTCCGGCCAGATTCGGTGCAAAGGAACGAATCCACGGTCGGACCGATTCGGAACGAGTCCGAGATTTCAGTACAAATCGTTCCAAGTCCCGGAAATCAGAACGAAAAGCATAGTCCTATTAAACGAGAACCGACCGAGGAACGCACGAAATAATAATATAAATGGAAGGAATCTACTGGACTCGTTCTCGTTCCATGTACACACCGGAACATAATATAAGTAGCATCACATACCTACTATATCTGTGGGTAGTATAGGGTATATTTATTTACATAAAATAATATTAAGGTTACGCTTACGCTGGCTGATGTGTTCGACTTGAGACGGCAAGACTGGCGGCATTTTTTGTCAATTGATGAGTGATTTATTACTGTCTGCGGCATCATAAAAGATGTCTGTGCTGTGTGTGGTTTATGGAACCCACTGATTTAACAATATATTTTTTTTATATATTCATATTGATAAGGGTTGGCTTTTATTTTACAATGTCTGCTCCTCCAATAATAGATATTTATAACAGGGCGCCAAGGTTTTTATCTAAATACAGCGGCGACCCCCTCCAATGGTGGATGGAATGAAAATTTGTCTATCCAAATTTATTTGAGATAATGAACAGTAGACTTTGCATCCCCGCCACATCGATTCCTTCAGAGCGCATTTTTTCTAAGACTGGGCAGATATTAAATGAGCGAAGAAGTAGGCTGTCCCCGGAAAAAGTTGACAAATTAGTGTTTTTAAACTCGAATTTACAGGTTCTTCAACGCTAGGAATTAAAGGTTTATGTTTATATACTGCATGACCTCAATCTAAATAATAAGTGTTTATTTTTTACATTTTCAAATTTTGTATAAGCATATATTATAATAAATAGCATTTAGAATTTAGGTTTTTGCACTATTTGTTTGCATTTAGCTACTCAGGTTAACTTTAGCTTCTTGGTTAAGTTATAGGCAGGTAAGGATATTCTTGACTAGATGCGTATTTAAATGTAAATATAAACAAAACCATAAAAGCAATTATCAAATAATACCTATTTACATCACCTGACACCTGTGAAAAATTACCTTGATATAATTTTTTAGACACTATTCAAACATTTAAAGGCAAGCGCTGTAATGGCCTTCTCCTTTCGTTCCTTCTTAATTTATTTCATATCGCGTCCCGAGTGTCGAATGATAAATGATAAATACCGACACCGAATTCTGCTTGTAATGAGTCCGTTCCAAGGAACGAATCCGCTGAACTCGTTCCACTTACACAGCGGAACTGGAATGAACGACTCCGCAAAAGTACCGAAATTTCCCATCTCTACTCTAGAGCTGCATTGTCGTTTTGAATCATATCAATTGGTTTGGCTGAGGATCCCACTACGGCCAGGTCGTCGGCGTAACAGATCAGCTTTACTCCCTCTACCGTTCGATCTCAGACCGCTGTCATACAATACGTTGCAAACGTTGGACCCAGTACCCAGTACCGAGCCCTCTGGAACGTCCCTAGACACTCTTCTAGTTATGCCTTTTGCGATCATCACTGTTCGCTTCTCGAGATATTGTCTTCCGTAGATAATCACTTATAACCAGGTTGCGCAGATTATCTTTAATTATGCACCAAAATGCCGTATTGAAAGCATTCCTGATGTCAACCGAAATAATTATGTGCCATCCACCTATCTTAGTCTCAACGGTTTCTATTACATCATGTACTGCCTTCTCACATGTTTTCCCCGCTGTGAACCAGTATCCATTTTATGCTATGCTGAATCCACCTTGCTTGTCGTTTATTTCATTTAGAAGTCTGTTATTCAGTAGGGTTTCATGGACTTTACCTAAGGCATCAATTAAGCATATTGGGCGATATTTTGTAGGGTTTTCCTTTAATTTTTTGGGCTTTTCCACAAGTATAAGTGTGTATTTTTTCCAATTTACTGGAAACGTGTTACTTTCCAAGGACATGTTGTAAAAGGCAAAAATTGAGCCTTACACATTATTGCAGTTTTAAGTCCATCCGGCCCTGTCGCTTTTTTCACTTTTATTCTATTTGCAGCTGCAGCGATTTCTTCATTTGTAAAAATATAACAGTTGGAGATCACAGTTTCTTTAAGTATAACAGTTGGTTTCTGGTGTATAAAGAGGTCTTCAAAGAGGGTAATTTTTTGGTCGTTGTCAATTTCAATTTTTGACTCCGTTGGACCATTACTATTCTGTAACCATCTCCGAAAATATCATAATCTAATTCATTACAGAGATTCTTCTGTGCTCTTTTCTTTTTGCGTTTAATGTTTAGGCCCAATTTCATCTTTTTGCACTGTTGTATTCACTCCAGAGATGTTCTCTTCTGGTTTGGTTTTTAGTTTCTCGTTTCTCTTTGATGAAATCGTCGTTTCCCCTATTTCTAGGATATCTTCTTGTAATTCTTGGTTCCACCAATAGGGAAGTCGTGATCGCATCTTAACGGAGGTGAGCTCTCCCTGTATGCTTTATTAATTATTTTCGTTAAAACTGCAGAGTTATTGGGGACTTGTCCGTTCTGTATTTTCCCGAGAAAAGCTAATCCAAACTAGCACAAAGTAACCCAGACTGAGGCATATATTATATACATATATTACAAAGTATTGAAAAAGCTTGTAGAATTAAAAATCCGGAAAGAAAGCCTCTCCATAATTTCTTAGTAGACAAGGTTACACAATATTCCGAAATAGACAGACTTCATTACATATATAAAATGTTTAGGATATTTTTATAATCAGTAATATGCATGTGTCTTGTTCTACATATCCTTATGTAAAATGTTGCTTTTGAAGAGTTCATTGGTTACATTTTATGTATATATAATTAGCACAATAACCTCCTGGTGCGCAATTCATGTACTGCAAATTTGGTCGGTTAAAAATGTTAGATAGTAGGTATACGGTGCGCAATTCGACGCCGCCCCCACATACAATGGGTCGATAAGATCACAAATGGTAAGGTTACATATATATCACGGCACATATTTGCCTTTCTTCCTAGCCCTTTCTTGAGAGCTGACCTACTCGTTTTTCTAAATATAGATATATTTACAAAAACGAGTAAGATAAGCTTTTTGTTCTCGAGAAAGATATAGGAAGACAAAAATGTGCTGTGATATAGGTAACCTTATCATTTGCGATCTCATCGACTCATTGTGTGTGGGGGCGGCCACGATTTCTACGACGCAGAACCAAAATATATCTCTAATGCATGTCTTAAGTGATTTACTTAATGTTAGAATATCAAATCTAACTCGCAGCAGTGGTTTTATATGTTGAAATGAGAGGTTATTCAAAAATATTCTTCGCATTGTCCCTATTGGCTAAATTAAGCAGCGAAGAGTTTATACCATAATGATTCATCATAGCGCAAAGAAAATCTTATTGGTCACCGCCGCCGGGTTGCTCCTGCGGTTTCATAACTATGACAGAGTTAATCAAAGATGTCAGTGCATCATCTGGTACTATTATAGTCAATAATTATTTCGGGCTTCCTTATTTCGACATTGGAGTAGTGCATTGTCGATAACAAAAGTATAATTTTACCTTTTCTGTGAACAAACGAAACAAGTGTTTTATTGTGATCACATGCATGCATTGCATGCGTTGATTTTCCTACATCTTTTACGTTTGTTGTTCCTTTTATGTTTTATCAGCGTTCCTATCACAGTGGTATTACGTTCAGTTCTTACCGAAGAGATCTACTGAAACCAAACGGTTATATACAGTGATAATTCTATATGTCCCATATATAGATTCTGATAGTTTTCTAACGGAGTAGACGGGTACTGGTTCTGTGTTTTCTGTTACGTCCCTGGCGGCATACGGGCTTGCGTTCAAAGTTCTGAAATCGTTAATGATGACAATTTTAGTCTCATATTAAACTCGCTTGAATGCTAGGCAGATTCGAAATCGACACCTACCTATATACTAAAAATAGGAATGGAAGGTATAGTACTTGCAACATTTGGATAAAAATTTGTCCCATATTTCCTTTAATAGGATCCAATCAATCGTTGTAGCTACTTTTCCCTTTAAGTGCTGCAGACTGACTTGTAGTAGGCTGTCAGTATCTTGCACGTCGTCATGATTCTTCTCTGCAGACTTGTCCGTGTCATTGTTTATGAATTTTTTCCTCAAGCTCTTTTTTCCTTTAATTGCCGCCTACTATGCCAAGAACTGCTAACTTCATCCATAATGCAATTTTTGAAATAAAATATAACCGAGTAATAACTGCTAATCAGTAAAACTGAATAAACTACTCACACAACAAAAATATTCAAAATATTAAAGAACTTCTGTAACGACAAATAAGTAACCAAAGACATTTGGATTTTAGAGTGCTGAGGATATAAACACACCAATGATCAACTTGTATATTTGTCCAAAAATAGGCCTAAATTTCACGGTTTGCTGCAAATCGACATCAAAGGAATTTATTGATTTGGTTTTGATAATTTGGTAAAATATTATTATTTTAATATAATAGAAATTAAAGACAAAAAATTGCTGAATCCTTTTTTGTTACACGGACTAATTGTAGTTGCTTTATTTGAATACAAATAGACCAAGTTAATACATTGCATACAAGTCACTCGAAATGCTATTGTAGTATATTTTTTTAAAGGAAAACGCTTTTTATTAGAAATGTTGTATTAAAACAATATTTTATAACGAAGGGAATGTACAAATATGTAAGTCCCAAAATAATCATAGCTATGCTCCATTCCATGCCACTTTCAGCAGTAAGGTAAAGAAGGTCTTCGGTGTATATCTTCTTCAGAATCCAGATCCAATTGCCTGTAAGTTGAAGGACCCGACATCTGATTTACTTGATATCCACTTTCTATTTGAAAGTTTCTATACAAACCATGAAAAGGTTCTTCTGGAAATATACTTGAGCAAGCTTATCAAGTCATCATATTTATATTTTTTAATGCTGTGGTCATTTGGATAAAGCAGTTCCAGTTTTTGGCTTTGCAATGAAGTTTTTTTTCTAACTTTTCCTTTAAAACATAAGTCCAACGTGCAAAACCTTAATTGCAAACACGTTGATGCTGCATTTTCAGAGGTTCATCCTTCGTAACCCACAAAGTTCTAATAGTATGCCAATTGACTGCTTCACCACCAACGTCTCTCTTCCGGTACATGAAAAAAGCATCAGCAAGTTTTCAAAAATTTTGTATATATTTCCCTTCCATCGACACAACAATAAAGCGAGGTTGTCTTTTCTTTGCATTTCGAACGATTTCCTTCAAGCTCTCTGGAGAATATACAGGAGTCGTTTTAGGTTTTTCTCTCTGAACTACCCTAAAATATGTATCACAGGGAAGCATACTATGCCCACTTATCCGTAAATCTCAAAGTGAATTTGGTAATAAGTGTGTTAGATACAACACAGGAGAGAAATGCAATCATTTTTGTATTGCGGTCTTGGCCAACGCAGACATCGCTATAAGCCACAATTCCGGTGTTACCATCTTTGATGTAATTAAATAGATGCTTTCACAGGCCAGAAGCAATTTCATCGGGACTTCTGGATGCTACGTCTGCATCCCACATATACGTTTTAGCTACATTATCCATTAGGTCATGAACCACAAATTAATGGTCCATAATCGGCACTTGTAGTAAACCTCATTAGTTGGAAGGCATGTTTTCTGCAAATCAAATGCAAAAGAAGTCCGACTTTGGTTACCAAAGTATCATTTTCTTTGTTCAAAATTTTCCTCGTCATTTCAGCTCGATGTAAATGTAGCTCATGCCCAATAGCCAACTCTCTTTCTAGATTTAAGTGATTCGATTTTCTTGCAGCATCGACTTTGGTTTTCCAAATATCGCATTGCTTACGTAAATTTAAGAGATGGATGACGAGACAGATTAAAATTATGTCTTTCAATAGCACTGAATACACTAAAAGAACCAATTTGCCGATTTGCATAGTTTGATCACTATGAATATATCGACGTGACGCGTGGTCTCTTCTAGAATCGTGAGAGATGTATTTAGGTAGGGAGTTCAGACGATTACGCACATAATCTAAATGTTCGTCAAGAGTTTTTCGAGGATTTCTTCCTTGTTTATCATGTGTAGGAAAAGTAGCAAGTGTGGATTTATCGCAAATTTCATTCACCCTGCAACTAGAACTTTGTAAGGTGCGAATAAAACAGGCTTTACAAATTTTGTGCTTGCACTGAAAATGGTAAATCTTTGATTTTGATTTGGAGGAATCATGTCATGTTGGATGTTCAATTTCTTTCGGAGTCCTTCTTTGAGCCATATCTTTCAACGTTATGCAACCCCTGATAAAAATACTCTGAGCATCCTAATCGCCCGTGTTCCTAAAACTGTTGAAAATGAAGCGATAAGCTTCTTCACTGAGATCACCACACTGACTTCCTAAGAGTGGCCCCAGAACGGAGCCCTGAGGAACTCCCAACTGCATACGTTCCACTTTAGACCGGCTCCAACCATGATCCACGATCTGACATCTGCCTCCGCGATAGGACTGCAGCAACCTCAGCGATGCGTCACCTATAATTTTCGAGCTTACTTACAAGGATTTCAGATGACACACAATCGAAAGCATTTATAAGATCAAAAAACAAGCCAGAAATATGATAACCCTCGTCAAATGACTTTGTTATTTTATATACACTATTGATTGCCGTACCCGTTGACATATTATTTCTAAATCCAAACTGTTGTGTGTTTAATAGATTCTTATTCTCAAAATAAGTGCTTTCTCAAAAATTTATGCGATTATAGGTATCAATGAAATAGGTCCATAATTCGACACGTCATTTATGTGTTTCTTCTTGAAGATTGGGACGACCCGAGGCAGTTTTAGTGATGAATGAAATACGTACTTTAAGACAAATTGTTGATTAATTTTACAAGAGACGACAGTATAATATTGGTAACAAATAATAGCTCTGCTCTCTATAAATGTTATTTCATCAAATTCAAAGTTGTTGGGCACATTCCTTAAGTTAAGCTCATTAAGATAGTGATCATGACTGTGGTTTACTTTTGGCAGTTCGCCAGCCAGTTTTCCTGCTATATCTATAAAAAAATAATTAAACTGGTATGGACTAATAGACGACACTTCGTGATTTTTTCTTTCATCATGACGGAACATATTGGCAATCTGCCACGCTGCACGTGACGGATTTCTAGAGTAATTTAAAAAAATACCATTCATATCATTCCGATATTCAACCTGACATCGTCTTATGACTTCCCTTAGTTTGTTTGAACCAGTAAGTTGGTATAACTCATGCCAAGGCACATTGCATCACGTTTCCTACGTAGTTGATCGTTAAACCAACTAATATTAATATTCGAGGATTGCGGCCCACGTCCAACTTTTTCTGGAAATGCAGTCTCAAAACAGCTAACAATAATTTCCAGAAACATGTCCGCTTGCTCAGCGTCCACATCCTCGTTGTGAGTCCCATTCAGATTCCCTAACTAAATCATGTCGCCAAACAACGGTGGGTAACAGGTCCAAACCTAATAGGCCGACGTAGACAAACAGCCTTATTCGCATTCACCCCGATTGAAACACCTAAGTGCTCAGATATATTTCACTTAAAGGCTAAGGCGGAATACCGTCCCTCATCCAAGTCAGTCAGAACATTGTCAATACAAGCATCTCCACGAGTATTGGAGAAGATGGTCTGGCGAAAACCATTGGAAGATGAATACATTTCAAGGCATTCCTGTCCTGTGTATTATAATGAAGGTTAAAATCACCATTAATAACTGTTATCCTATTGCGGCCAATAACGAATCCAAGATCTCATTAAACACATCAAAAAACACATGCCTATTGTTTAGGGGTTAGCGATACACAGGCACAACAATAATGTCCAAGTCCTCAGACGGCAAAAGTACATCCACACCATGATCCTCTTATGGATCTTAATTAAACCAATAGGAGTTCACCAAGTGACAGTTAATGGGCGGGGCTACATGAGCAAGGAAAAACGCATGGCCACCCGCTCGTTCGCACGCTTCGGGGGCGCCACCAACTAAAACTGGCCAAAACTAACCCAAGGCATGTCAAAAATTAGTTCTAATATAGCAAAAAAACTTACTGGCTTTGGTTTTACAATCTTCAAATTTCATAAATTGTATCTAGCTCCGCCCATTAACTGTCATTGTTGTGAATACATATTTGTTTTAATAATATCCGTAAGATGGTGGTGTCGATGTACTTTCGCCCTCAGACGCCACAGATGCCACTTCGCAGCTTATTTCAGCAGACACATTTTGTAGTGCGTGGCAGGTTTTGAAGAGAGAGCTCACCCCACTTTTCAAATAACACAAACGTGTGATAGAACGTAACGATCAAATTTTAAATTGAACATGGTCTGTGTGTATTTTAAACCGCACGTCCAAATGGAATTGGTCTATTTTTTATTATACTTGTATTATTGGATTCGCTTTCTATAATAGTGAAGTGGTCAATTCATATCTTGATAAAACTTGTTTATACGTATCCAGAGATGAGATAACTAAAAAATAAAAAAAATTGGACTGCGTCTGTTTATATTTTCAGCCCTTTATTTTGGGATTAGGTGTACCCCACACATTATAACTGACAGTTGAAAGTCGAGTGACTATATATCAATGGACGCTGCGATATATGCTTAACATGTAAATAATTTTAATTTACGCAAGAGGGCAGACTTTATATAAAATCTGTCTATAGTTGCATCAAATGACAGAATATGTAACCCCACGGTATCTTGCGAAGGTCACATAAGAAATTGTTTACCTTTAATATTAAAAGAACAAATAAAATACAATGAGCCTGATGAATAAAAACTAAGCAATTACTTGCAGCAATTGCTTTTAAGCAAAAGCAATTGCTTAATTAGCAAATGCTTAAAGTAAAAGTAATTGCTAGATCTTAATATGAATAAAAATTTGAAGCAAAAGCTGCTTTTTCTAACACCTCTCTAGCAATTGCTAACTGTAAACAAGTCCAGACGTGTTTTATTCGCTGTTTCAGGTTACTCATTTTGGAGCCGGCTAACCTTATTACAACAACGCGGATTCATTTATCGTTTTTGTACAAAAATAGGTGATTGATTAGTGTTATAGATATGGCAGATTGGAGTGGAAGTAAGGAAAGTAGAAGTAGTGATGAATAAATTAAAGACAAGCAAATGATATTAGGGTTGCCAACTCACCCGCCGTACGCGGAATGTCCCGATTTTCGAGGCATATGCCCCGCGTCCCGCCTCTGTTTGTCGCGGGACGCTATTGGCAGAGACAAGGCTGCTATTGGTGTTTTTGTTACATTTTGAGTTCAAAACAATTTGTCCCGAATTTGGACTCTTTGTCCCGCGGTTTCGGCAAGTTTGTCCCGATTTTCTTTAAAAGCGAGTTGGCAACCCTAAATGATATTCATCCACAAATTGAATTGTGTAGGTGCATTTTATTTTATTATTATTGTATCCTTAACCAGCCTATGCCTATGTTATGATATCCTAAAGCTATACTTAATAGCATATTTGTCTATATTTATACGGATCTGTCTGTCTGTCATTTTAAATTATGTTGACTTGTGGGTAGTAGCTTTGTATTGTTTCTATTGTTATTTTATTTTCTGTTTCTTAGTGATTGAACCTTATTTTTAACAACTCATGTACTTCATTCTTCTTAATTTTATGACTTGTGTAAGACTGTAAAGTTATTGACACCAATAAATTATCTATCTATCTATCTTTTTTTATTTTTTTTTTGAGGGGATTAGGAATCTGCTCATTATCAGACTTCCGGGCTTGGCTCATGGCGATCTTATGTGCCCGGGGTGTGTCGGGTTAGTGTTCCAGTCCAGGAAGCACCGACCGACTAAACCCTTCCCCCTCTTTCTCTTTGCTCATCATACCGGAACCGCTCGCGCATTACTTCAGTAGGATGGCTGTCCTTATTATCTTCTGGCTTCTTTTTCCTTAGTCTCTATTATTGTCCTTGTTGTTGTATATACATTCTTCCAGGAGTCTTCCGATCTTACTAAGCCAACCCTAAAATTCTCAGCATTAAATACTCTTCCAGTTCTTTCCTCAAACTCCGCTCTCGTTTCATCCCACTTTGGGCATTCAAAGAGTGTGTGTTCTGCATTGTCAAGTTCCCTGCAGTAGGTGCATCTGTCAGTTTCCAGCTTACCCCTCTCGTGTAGGTATTTACCAAAACAACCATGCCCGGACAACGCCTGCGTCAAAAAGTAATCCACGTCGCCATACGGTCTACTGAACCACGTCGAAATATCTGGGATTAGAAAATATGTCCACCGACCTTTCGTGCTATTTTGCCATTTTTGCTGCCATCTGGATGCAAGGTTTTCTCTGGCAGTTTGTTTTTGGTCTCCTTGGTATGTTTCCGCTCTTTCCCTTACGAGGAGGTCTATGGGGGCAATTCCCCCTATGACTCCGACAGCTTCAGCCGATATGGATCTGTAAGTACTAGTGACCCTCATTGACATAGTTCTTTGTAATCTAGCTAGGTCTCTCAGAAACGTCGGAGTCTCCGTTACGCCATACCAAACTGTAGCACCATACAGTACCTGCGACTGTACAACACTAGCCAGGATTCTCCTTTTTGCTGCTCGGGGTCCCCCAATGTTGGGCATTAGGCTAGAAAGGGCCCTCACCGTTTTTTCTACCTTCTGCACCGTTTGCTTAATGTGCTCCTTGAAAGTCATTTTCCTGTCCAGCCATACACCTAAATATTTAACTGAGTTTGAGGGCGTGACGATCGTTCCCTGTAGTTCGAAGAATATAGGGACCATTTTTCTCTTCCTTGTAAGTAGAATTGCCTCAGTCTTCTCAGGCGCTAGCCTTAGCTGCTTTTTGTTTATCCATTTGGATATCTTTTGGAGGCCAATATTTGGTTTTTCCATGAGAATCTGCTCTTCTCTGCCTACTACGACCAAAGCCACGTCGTCCGCGAAACTAACCAGCGTCATGCCATTTCCATTCTCAACAGTTCATCGTAAAGGACGTTCCACAGCGTTGGGCCCACTACTGATCCCTGAGGCACTCCGCTATTTACCTCCACGAACTTCACTTTGCCTTCCGCCTCCAAGATAAGCCCTCTCTCTGAGAGATAGCTCGCGATGAGTCTCAGTAAACTTTCATCGACTCCCCTGCTACTTAGTTCGTTAAGAATTATTTGCCATGACGCGCTATTAAAAGCGTTTTTGACGTCGATTGTAACCACTGCACATATCCTTTTCTGGGGCCAGGGGTAGTCCGCTGCTTCTCTAGCAATCCTGACTACTTCGTTGATTGCATCCACCGTTTGTCTACCTTCTCTGAAACCATACTGTCTGTCCGCCAATCCTCCCGTGCGCTTAAGTTTAGCCTTGAGCCGTCCCAGAATAAGCTGCTCAAGTAATTTCCTTCCACATCCAGGAGACAAATAGGCCTATATGAGGCTGGGTTGTCTAGGGGCTTGTCCCCTTTCCTTAGAAGGATACGTCTGGCCCGCTTCCACTGTTCAGGGAACTGTCCTCGAGCTGCCAGTTTGTTGTATACTTTAAGTACACCTTCGGGCTTAACCTTTGCCATCTCCTTCAGTATCTCTGGAGGAATACATCCTGGCCCCGGTGCCTTATTTACTTTTAGCTTCCCCGCTGCTGCCTGTAGCTCCTCTATGTTAAAGCTTTGATGTATAGCGTCCTTGTCGCACATGAATTGCACCCTCTGCTGTATTGGAAACAGGTGTTTTACCACTTCCTCCATATTTTCCATTGACATGTTGGCCTTCTATTCTCTTCATGACGATGTTGTATCCGTCACCCCAAATGTCGTTGTCAACGTCCCCACACAGTTCTTTCCAACATGCTCCTTTTGTTGCCTTGATGGTATTCCTCAGCTTTTTTTTGCAGTCTTTATATTCCTCGAAGAGATATTGATTCAGTGCAGGCAGATTCTTTCCTGCATTTCTGGTGTATGTTCTGCTTCTCCTTGTACACTCTTTGCGCAGTTCCGAAATTTCCTCGGTCCACCAATCAGCCGGCTTTCTTCTCCCGGTATTTCGTTTCTTTGGCATTGTTGCGTCACTAATTTTGGACAACACATTTGAGAAGTCTCTGGCGGTACACGCTACCCTCTCATCCATCATTTCTGCTAACGTATCTTGCAGTCCCCTTCTGTCGAGTTTCTTCACTTGACAGCCTCTGGGTTTCCGGTTTCCTCCTTCACGTACATTCTTCTTTTCTGCAACTTCAAAGACGATGTAGTTATGATTGATTCATTGTCGCTCACCTCCCATCGCCTGATATGGACGTCAGCCGTCGTCAAGGTGAGGTCGATGATGGAGGTACAGTTTTGCCTCTGGAAAGTAGGTTTGTCCCCTTTGTTTATGCATATTAGGTCATTTGCAGCAATCCATTCCAGCATTATACGGCCACGCTTATCGGTAAAGCCCATACCCCACTGCGGCGACTTGGCATTGAAGTCCCCGACTATAATGGTTTTTTCTTTGTGGCGTCGCACTAGTGTTCCAATTTCCAGGAGGATCCCCTCTAGGTCCTCTGTGTCTTGATTGGGTGACGCGTAGCAGCTGTACACCGTAAACGCATGGGTTGCAATGTATGTGAATCCCCGGCCTTGGCCTTGTCTCTTTATGGCTATGTCTCGGTCAACAACTTTGATGACGGTGTCCAGGCGGTCATCATACGATCAGTCTTTTCGCTTGGCAATAGCATTTCGATTTGGCTCAGAAATGAGCACCATGACCGCCCCTGTTTCCTGGGCCGTTGCTAAGGCCATATCTTGCGCTGGACGGCTCCGGTTAGTGTTGATCTATCTGGTCTCTTGCTTTGGCGTTCCGGTTCACGTTCCTCTGACATTTGAAACTACCTGAGCGGTGGCCTTCTTCCCGGCAGTGTATGCAATAAGCCTTGTTGCTGCACTCTGTTGCTTTATGTCCTGCTTTACTGCAATTCAGACATAAGTGTTCCCTATTTGGTCCGTTACATTCCGCTTTAACATGCCCAAATTGCCAACATCTAAAGCATTTTAGGTCTTTTAGCCTCTCAAGAATCTTGCATCTTGTCCACCCGATTCTAATTCTGTCCATCTCAATAAGTTTCTCTGCCTCTGCTTCGGTTACTTTTACAGTCACGTTTTGTTTGCCCCCGTATGCGGGCCGCAGGGATTTTACCTCTACTTCTTCTAACCTTATTGAGAGGGATTTAGATATGGTTTCTCTTATTTCTTCCTCTGTTGCGAGCTCATCCATCCCCTTAATGTGCAAGACTTTTTTGTTTGCAAGAAGAGATATTTTTGCTTCTGGCAGTTTTCCCCCGATCTCTCGCTTTAGGATTTCGGCTTTACTCTGCCCGTTCTGCACTGTGAGGAGTAGGTCTCCCGTTTTAGTCTTTTTGAGGTCTCTTACCTCCACTCCTATTTCGCTGGGGTTTACAGCCTGTTTCACTTTTCTAAGTAGGTCCGCATATGTTGTGTTCCCCATACTGATATTGAGGGCATCCTGCTTTGGTCTTTTCCTCTTGGAAATTTTGTCTGGATCTTCTGTGTTTGTGTTTAGTCTGCTTCTGTTTGACACTTTAGTCCTGGGCATGTCTACCGGGCTTTTCCCTTTAGTAATAGCTGCTTGGTATACTGTAATTTCCACTGCGGTGTCTGAAAAAAGGAACTCCATGATTCTCGTAACCACGAGACCTACTACTCCCTCCATATCAGGTATAGCCAGCTTGGATATCTTGTCTCGCAGCACTTGTTTCTTCATGGCTTTTAATGCCTCAAAAATATTCGTATCCTGTGCCTCTTCCCATGGTTCCTCGTCTGAGATAATGGGAAAATAAATTTCTCTTGTTGTCTCAGTGAAATTTCCGTCCTCGTCTGGAAAGTCTAGAGAGTATCTCATCATGGCCATTTCACCCTTTGACCTATTTTGCCTTTTGAGTCCTTCCTTGCCCCCAAACCTAGCGATAGCCCTGCTGATATATTTGTCCCCGCTGTCTATGCTTTTTGAGCATGGGAGGATCAGTGCATGGCTTACAGACGCATCCCAGATGTTACCCTGGCATGTCTGGATTTTTGGGAAAATTTCATCTAACCAGTCCTCTTCTGTTATTTTTTGGAAGTTCTCATAGTTTTCCTCGTGCTTTAAGGCTGAGCTCCTTGAAGGTTTCATGCTAGTATGTTTACATTCTTCGCACTGTGTGTCTTTCCTTATTTCTTCCCCTATTTGCGGTCCCTCCGCATACCTTCTCTTCAGGAGCAATACTTATCCGCGAAGACTCTCATTTTCGTCCTGCAGCAATTTCAGTTCCTTGCCTATGGATTTGTTGACTGAATTATCCAGCCATTCCTCCAGGTCTGCACTTTTAAGCTGTTTAACTTGGAGAACCAGTCGGTCTGCTATGTCTTTTAGTTCCTTTTTTGGTTTGTAGGTTTCTTTAATTACCTTGTCTAATAGTTGTATTTGATTACATATTTTTGTCACCACGATTTTGCAAGCCTCTCCTGCATCATTGCCAATTGAACCATCTACCGAACTCTCCATCCGCTTTCGCTTAGTGGGTTTCTCTCTGGAGTACGTCCCACTAGAGTCGGCCACTTCCCGCATTTCCAGGTCCGGCAGGGAGAGTGTCCTCGTTTTGGGTGTCATGATTCTAGGTTCTCTTCTTTCACAGTGGTCTTTTTTTGTTCCAGTCGCAGAGCTACTCTCCTCGGCCTGCAGTCCCACCGAGGTTTGCCCACTTGGAGGTGTCCTTGGCAGCGAATCCCTACATGTGAAGGGGTTTTTTTCCTCTACCATTCCAGTAACTTTTCCAAACACTATTTATCTATCTATCTATCTATCTATCTATCTATCTTTTTTTTTTTTTTTTTTTTTTTTTTGGGATTAGGAAATCTCTATCTAGACACCTGGTCGATGTTGCGAGTCGTCCAGTTGACCAGGCAGTGACTGCCTCTTTGTTCTAAAACCCTTCCCCCCTGCTCTTCCAGGCATATCGTGCAGGTATCCGCTCTCGCATTACTTCTACACGATATGCGGAGCCTTCAGTTAGTTGTTACTCTAGCTGTGTTCATCTGGCTTCTATTTCCTTCGTTTCTAAGATGCTTCGTATCACTGCATATGTGCGTTGCCAACTTTCCTCTGACAATAGCAAGTTTTTCATCATATTCCTCTCTGTAAAGCAGCTATCTGTGTCTCTAAAGAACTCTTCCCTTAATGATTCCCATCTAGTGCAGACAAAGAGGGTATGTTCCACATCGTCCGTCTGTCCACAGTACCTATATTGGTCTGAATCCGCCCTGCGCCTGTCGTAAAGGTACTTCCTAAAAGACCCATGGCCTGAGAGTGCCTGGCACAGATAATAGTCGGGTTCCCCATGTGGCCTGTTCAACCAAGTCTGAATACTCGGAATTATCCTTCTCGTCCAGCGCCCATAGGTCTGTTGTGTCCACTCTTCTTGCCACTTGTTGAGGAGAGTGGCTCTGGCTGCGTCTTCTTTTGCGCCTTCGTATCTCTCCTTCCTTTCAAGGACTAGGAGTTTTATGGGTGGTACTCCGGATATTACCTGCGCTGCAGCCAATGAAATGGTGCGATATCCACTGCATACTCTGATACATATGATCCTTTGGATTTTATTGAGCCGTCCTAATAGTTTACTATTATTTACTGCGGCATGCCAGACAGGAGCTGCATACAAGAGTTGCGAGTGTATTACTCCCGCCAGCACTTTTGGAGGGTCTAGGTCCGCCAATGTTGGGCATAAGACATGCGAGCGCAGTCGTTGTCCTTTCTGCTTTTTGCACTATTCTGTCTATGTGCGCAGCAAACGTTAACTTCGTGTCTAGCCACACTCCCAGATATTTGATAGCTTTGCTTGGGCCCACTACAGTCCCCTGTACATTGAAGGTTATTGGTGTAAGTTTCCTCCTCGTGGTTAATAGAACGATCTCAGTTTTTTCGGCCGCTTGCTGTAGCCGTCTGCTGTTCATCCAGTTGGTAACCCTGGTCAGTGCGATGTTTGTGATATTCATCAAGCTTTCCTCTGTTTTTGCTATAGCGACCATGATCACATCATCCGCGAATCCGACAAGCTTCACTCCTTGGGGTTGCTCAATCTCCAGTAAGTCATTATACATTACGTTCCATAATGTTGGGCCCAGGACGGAACCCTGCGGTACACCGCTGCTGATGCGTTTGGCTCTAGTATTTCCTTCAGCCTCTAAAATAATTTCTCTGCCCGATAGATATGACCTAATTATCCTGATCAATCCTTCTTGCACTTTTCTCCCTCTAAGGTCGTCTAGGATTATTTGCCACGATGCACTGTTGAACGCGTTTTTAACGTCCAGTGTAATGGCCACGCATATGCGCCGATGCGCCGGTGTATAAGCTGCAGCATTATCTGCTGTTCTAATAACCTCCAGTATTGCATCCACAGTCTGCCGTTTTGCTCTGAATCCAAATTGCCTTGCTGATAAGCCTCCGGTGCGATCGAGTTCACTGTTTAATCTGGAAAGTACTAGGTGCTCATAGAGTTTTCCCTCGATGTCTAACAGGCAGATCGGTCGGTAGGAGCTTGGTTTTTCCACAGGTTTGTCACCCTTCTTCAGTAAGACTAGATTAGCCTTTTTCCATTCTCGTGGGAAGAGACCATCTGCTGCTAGGTTGTTGTACACCTTCAGTGCGTACGCTGGTTTGTCTCGTATCACTTGTTTAACTATTTCTGCGGGCACTCCTCCGGGGCCCGGCGCTTTTTTATTTTTTAACTTATTGCTCGCAAATCTAAGCTCGTCTATGCTAAAGGGCGTAACTGGTTCTGACTTATCCGTTCTAAATTTCACCTCGGGTTGTTCTGGGAAGAGATGACTGGCGACCTTCTCCATCATCCCCATTGTCATCTGGGGTCTTGCAGGGAATCCTAGTAGGCTCTTCATAACAATTTTGTACCCGTTGCCCCATATATCCTGATTTAAATCCTCGCAAAGTTTCTTCCAGCATAATTTTTTGGTCATCTTGATTTTATTTCGAAGCGTTTTCTTGGCATCCTTGTACATTGCCCACAGTTGTTCGTCCTGACTTCTTCTTGCTTCTCTGGTATACTGTCTTCTTTTTTTGATACATTCCCTTCTGAGTTCAGCTATTTCGTCGCTCCACCAATAAACTGGATGACCTCGACTGCTGTATTTCTTCTTTGGCATGGATTTATCACACAGATCTTGGAGTGTTTTGGTAAAGCTCTTGTGTGATGCTGGTGCCTTGTCTTCGGGAATATCCCTGATGGCAGATTCAAGTCTTTCCCTGTCTAGTTTCCTGAGGTTCCACCCCTTCTTGTTCTCATGTCTTGCTATGGGTTTGTTTACATCGTCGATTTTAAAGATTATATAATCATGATCGCTCATGGATTCGATATCGCTTGCATCCCATTCTACTATTTGGCGCTTAATATTTTCTGTTGCTAGAGTCAGATCCAGAGTTGATTCATAATCCCGTCTGTGGAAAGTTGGTTTACCTGGTTCATTTATGACTATCATATTGTGCTCGGCTATCCATTCTGCCATCAGTTTCCCTCGGTCGTCCTCCCTTTCCTTGTCCCACTGAAGGGATTTGGCGTTAAAATCTCCCGTTACTATTGCCTTTTCGCTGCAGGTTCTGATGCGGTTGCCAATTGCTTCTATTGTTTCCTCCAGGTCGGAGAGTTCACTATTGGGTGAAACGTAGCAGCTGTAAACGGTAAAGTTTTTTGTTGTAATGTATGAGAAACCGGGTCCACTTCCTTGTTCTTTGACAGCTAGTTTATTGTCCATTACTTTAATGGCCGTGTTTATATGATCGTCAAAGGTCCAATCTTTCCTATTTTGTGTGGCTTTGATGTTGGGTTCGCTCAGGAGGATGATTCCAGCTTTAATTTCTTTTGCCGTGGCAAGAGCCAGGTCATGTGCTTGTCGACTGCGGTTTAGGTTTATTTGGAGAACCTGCATTATTTGGTTGTTGGTTTACTTTGTTCGTCTGTCTGCTGCCTTTGCGCCCGTGTGACTGCCGTGCACTTGAAGGAGCCCGTCTGGTGCCCTTCCGTTTTACAGTGTATGCAGAATTCCGTGTTTGGACAGATCGCTGCTTTGTGCCCCGGTTTGCTACACCTCCGGCAATTCTGTTCTCTATCTGGGCCCCTGCACTCAGTTTTCATGTGGCCCGTCTCCCAGCATCTGAAACACTTTAGTTCAGGAATTCTCTCCTGGACACGGCAGCTCATCCATCCGATCCTCAATCGTTCGATTTTTAGTAGTTTGTCAGCTTCGGTTGCGTTAATGACGACGGTGGCATTTTGCTTTTTCCCGTATGCAGGCCTTAGAGCCCTTACCTCAAAACTGTCACTTTTTACTCCAATTGTTTTGCTTATGCTTTCTCTGATGTCTTCCTGGGTGGTAATGCTGTCCATATCTTTTATGTGGAGCACTTTTTTGTTGACCCTAAATGACACGGACGCTTGTGGAAGTCTTTCGCATATTTCTTTCTTTAGTGCTTCAGCTTTATCTGATCCGTTCTGAACTGTCACTAGTAGCTCTCCCTTTCGTGTCTCTTTTGTCTCTTTAACATCTACACCAATCTCGCTGGGGTTTATGGATACTTTAACAGCTTTGAGTACTTCTGCATATTTCATACCGTCCATTTTAATTATTAGTGCATCCCCTCTTGGCTTTTTTGGTTTTATACCTGAGTTGGATTCCCCTGTAGATGATTTTAGTCTAGTGGCGGGTTTACTTTCTCTTCTTGGTTTAAACATTACTACCTGGATATTTGTGTCTGAGAACAGGTATTCCAGTATCCGGATAGTTATAGTGCCAACCACTCCATCCATTTCCGGTATTGCCAATTTGGTTCTGTTGTTCCTCAGCATGTGAGCCTTGATTAGTTTAAGAGCTTCGAAAATGTGTATGTCCTGGGCATCTTCCGTGACATTTTTGTTGGTGGTGATAGGATAGTAGATCCACCTCTTCATGTTTAAAATAGTCCCGTCTTCATCAGGGAATCCCAACGTGTGAGTCATCATAGCTACTTCCCCCTGTTTTTTCGCCTGCTGCTTTAAACCTTCGATGCCGCCGAATTTGTCTATTGCCCACTCTATCGTTCTATCGTTGGACTTAAAGTATATGTTACAAGGAAGCAATATATCCCATCCAGGGGAGGCTTCCCAGATTTGGCCGATTTGCATTTTAGGCTCCTCGAAAAGTTCATGAATCCAGTCTTCCTCTGTGATCTTCTGGAAGTTTTCTATCGTTTCATCTTTTTTTAGGTTTAGCCTGGTATGGTATTTCATTTGAGCTATTGTACATTCCTTGCATCTAATCGCAACACTGCTTAGATATGTTTCTGGGTTAGTGCTCCCGGCCTTTTGCTTGCATTCCATAATCTCTTGGGACATATCAGCAATTTTCTTCTTGTATGTCGCTTCCGCGCTCTCACTTAACGTCCTAGGACATACAGATTCCTCTTCCTGGTTGCTAGTCTTAATAGCGGTGTCGATCCATTCGATAATTTCCGGTTGTTGTATTTGCTCAGCCTGCAACATCAAGTGACTTATCGATTCTGTTAGTTCTTTTTTTGGTTTGTACATCTGCCCCAGAGTTTTCTCCATGTGCTTTATTTGTCTACAAATTGTATCAAGAATATTCTTGAGTTTCGTGCCTCCGCACTGGTCTTGTCCGCTCCGTAATTCCGAAGTGTTTTGGGGGGCTGTCCTACTATCACCTCCTTTGCTTGGGTCTCTTGCTGGTTTCGCCTCTGTCCTTTTTCTCTTGGTGGATCTCTCCTCTGCATTTTCCTCCCGATCGATGTCAGGTAACGACAAGGCCCTCTGCCTTGGTGGAGTCCTCACGATAGAGTCCCGCCTTGAGAACGGGTCATTTGGCTCAATTCCAGTAGCAGTTTTGCTCCCCTCGACCTGGAATTCCATCGAAGAAGAGCCGCAGTAACTGGCTGACGGTCCAGCGGGGCCTGCTCCACCACCCGCGTTCTGGACCGGCACTGGGCATCCGAAACCCTGCACCGTAACTTCATCTCTCTGTTCCTTGTTCATTGCTTATGGTCGTTTTTGTGCCTTTTATACCTACGGCCAGGTGTAGAAAGGGAAAAAGGAGCTGACCCCATGCCCTCGAATGCTCTTATAGCAATGGGGTCGGAAAGAACAAGAGTTGATCAAGGGAGATCGGACAGCAGAAAGATAAAGGAGAGAGTCTGGCCCAAGACTAGTTGAAAAAGAGCTCAGACCCAGCTAGGGTACCCCGGGTTCGCTAGGCCCGTTCTCATTAGCTATGAGGCCCTGGGTTGAGCTGGTCTGCGGCAGTGACTTTAGGAGGCGCTGTTGGGGGTTTTAATCCCCTCATCCTCCATTATGGTCACCACTGACCTAGTGTCCAAGAACGCCAGGCCACTCCCCTATCCGCCGCCGGGGGACGCATCCGGTCAGGTCGCTCACCCCCGCAGAAGTTTAACTGCGGTGCCGGATCTATCTATCTATCTATCTATCTATCTATCTATCTATCTATCTATCTATCTATCTATCTATCTATCTATCTATCTATCTATCTAACATAAAATCATTTTTAATAAGTCACAAACGCCGCAAGTTAAGCAAGAAAAAGAGGCCGCTTTAGCAATCTTAGCACAGCAATATAGAGAAATGTTACTTACAACAAAACAGTTAGCGAAGAAAATTAGTAATATAAAGG
This sequence comes from Pissodes strobi, assembly GCA_016904865.1. Lineage (NCBI taxonomy): Eukaryota > Metazoa > Arthropoda > Insecta > Coleoptera > Curculionidae > Pissodes > Pissodes strobi. The sequence continues at coordinate 2,901 of MU187583.1, read as the reverse complement.
CAGACATAAAAAAGAAGTTGGACGTTAATCGGACAGGCAATAAAACATGGGCCTATAAGCCTTGGGAAAAATTATTGATGGATATTTCGGAGGTACAGAAGAATCCCGTCTACAAGAAAATACCAGGTATAGTAGCTTAGTTTTTTACGTCCTTTCGACCGTACTTCTATAGACGAAGTATTGCAATCATCCAAAAAACTCATAGAGCGCGAAAAACATAAAATTTTCGAAAAAATGTGTCTTTGTGTGCGTGATTAGTTTTTTGTCTAGTTCTATGACGAAAGTAATAAGCGGAAAGTATTGTATCTGTCAAAAATTTTGTATTACAAATCTTATCGAGGATTTACGCTGTCAGTCCGAAAAACATTCTATTAGCTTATTATAATAATAAATTTATTATGACTAAAAAGTTATAAATTTTTAGGTGCTGTATCTGTAGGAGCTGATGAAGAAGTGATACTTGATAAGCCATCTACATCATCAAGTGACCTATCCCTGCAGCTGCAGCATGTAGTTCAACTCCTACAAAGAAAATTAAAATATCAAGTAACTTGCCTGAAACTGATGAACAAAAATATTATCAACTGCTGATATACGACGATTAGTAATATTAGAGCAGATAAAATTATAAGGATAATGTAGAAAACATTATTGTAATTTTGCTGCTCTTGGGTTGCAGGATTTCTCTAGGGAGTCATAATCCAAGGCGATATGGAGTAGCCTACATCTCCTAATAATAAATATTCTTCTGTGCTGGATTTAAGAATGTTGTAGATGTTAGAGTTTTTGAAAATTCTGCTATCGTGCACAGAGCCTGGCCATATGCAATCTACACTTGTAAAAATTTCTTGTGCATTACAAGTTGCCTGCACGTTGATGCTGGGGTACCCTTTTCGATTAATATATTCATCACCGTATTCTTGAAACTTTGGAGTCCTAACGTGGGTACAGTCTATCACGTCGATTGTATTTGGAGAACGATATCTCTCTGACCACAACCGTTTAGCTTCCACAATAGCTTCAGCACTTCTAGAAAATTTAATTAAAATATGGGCCTTCTCCAAAACTGCAGCCATTACGAAAGTGTTTGTTTTGCAGACAGTAGCCTGGTGAACACCAAGCTCTTCAGCTATAGAATTTTGAAAGCCCGGATCCGACAATTGCCGCAGGAAGACTTTCATCTTATTTATAGGTGATAGTGCACCACCTCGCCTTTCATCAGTATCAGTCAAAAAATAATTTGCTAACCACTCAACATTTTCGCGGTCAAATCGATATGGCTGTAATCATCATTTCTGCAACTTTTACGTACACTGTATATTTTTATTTTGCCCACATTCATATATTCAGCCATAATTAAAGACAGAAATAAAGCAACTTTACACCACATAGAACCAAAGTGCATTGATATTAACCAAATGATGCAGCTGTCGACCTACCTTAAACATTTGATAGCAATTGCTACACTAGAAAAAGCAATTCCTTAATTTATTCATCACATTTTAACTAACTACAGTAACATCTTCTAAATTTTAAGAAAAAGCTTTGACTAGGAGCAATTGCTGAACTCTTAAGTTCAAGCAATTGCTGGAAGCAAGAGCAGTTACCTCAATTATTATTCATTGGCTTTTAAGCAATTACTTCGATTTTATAAGAAAAAGCAATTGCAAGATTTTGATTCATTAGGCCCAATGTGAAGAAATTACAGACCGTTCAGATATTGAGCCTGATGAATAAAAACTAAGCAATTACTTGCAGCAATTGCTTTTTAGCAAAAGCAATTGCTTAACTAGCAAATGCTTAAAGTAAAAGTAATTGCTAGATCTTAATATGAATAAAATTTTGAAGCAAAAGCTGCTTTTTCTAACACCTCTCTAGCAATTGCTAACTGTAAACAAGTCCAGACGTGTTTTATTCGCTGTTTCAGGTTACTCATTTTGGTGCTGGTTAACCTTAATACAACAACGCGGATTCATTTATGTAAAAGTGTTACGTTTTTGTAAAAAAATAGGTGATTGATTAGTGTTATAAATATGGCAGATTGGAGTGGAAGTGAGGAAAGTAGAAGTAGTGATGAGGAAATTAAAGACAAGCAAATGATATTCATCCACAAATTGAAGGAACATAAAATCATTTTTAATAAGTCACAAACGCCGCAAGTTAAGCAAGAAAAAGAGACCGCTTTAACAATCTTAGCACAGCAATATAGAGAAATCTATAACGTCTTACTTACAACAAAACAGTTAGCGAAGAAAATTAGTAATATGAAGGCAGAAATAAAAAAGAAGTTAGACGTTAATCGGACAGGCAATAAACCATTGGTCTATAAACCTTGGGAAAAATTATTGATGGATATTTTGGAGGTACAGAAGAATCCCGTCTACAAAAAAATTCGAGGTATAGTAGCTTCATTTTTTACGTCCTCTCGACTGTAGTTCTATAGACGAAGTATTGCAATCATACAAAAAACTTCTAGAGCGCAAAAAACATAAAATTTTCGAAAAAATGTGTTTGTGTGCGTGATTAGTTTTTTGTCTAGTTCTATGGCGAAAGTAATACGCGGAAAGTATTTTATCTGTCAAAAAATTTGTATTACAAATCTTATCGAGGATTTACGCTGTCAGTCCGAAAAACATTCTATTAGCTTATTTTAATAATAAATTTATTAAGACTGAAAAGTTACAAATTTTTAGGTGCTGTATCTGTAGGAGCTGACGAAGAAGTGATACTTGATAAGCCATCTATATCATCAAGTGACCTATATATCCCTGCAGCTGCAACATGTAGTTCAACTCCTACAGAGAAAATTAAAATATCAAATAAATTGCCTGAAACTGATGAAACAAAAATATTATCAACTGCTCTAATGATACTAATCGTTGTAGTTCAGCAGTTGATAAT